>CM053786.1:591416502-591559002 GCA_028749045.1 Cupressus sempervirens | reverse complement strand
AATCATATGATGGAAGTGAAAAGGATAATGAGATATCTAAAAGGTACAAAACACTATGGATTGTATTACAAAATAAATGATAAGTTTGAACTAAAGGTGTTTTCTAACTCAAATTGGGCACGAAATATTAATGATAGAAAAATGCTAGTGGAGGTGCATTCTTTCTAGGAAAAAATTTGGTGTCATGGAAAAGCAAGAAGCAAAATTGTATTTCCCAATCTATAGTTGAAGCCAAGTATGTTGCAGTTATAGTGAACTATTCAAATATTATGTGGATCAAATAGTTACTGAAAGGTATGAAAGATTAAATCACACATCTAGTGGTTATCTATTGTGATAACACAAGTGCTATCAACATTTCAAAGAATCTAGTGATGCACACTAAGACAAAGCTCATTTCTATCAAATGTCACTACTTGAGGGAGTTAGTTCATGACAAAGAAGTGAAGCTAGAATATGTGAATACCAAGGAATAGGTTGCTGACATATTTAAAAAACCCTTACCTAAATATTCTCATGAATATCTTCGAGGTAAACTTGGGGTGATTCCCCTAGTCAAAGGTACTTAAGTGGGAAAGGTGCATTGCATCACATTTACTAATTAGAATATCCTACATAGTGATGCAATATAGATCTACTTTGGTAAGTGCCTAAGGTAGATAATTTAGTATACCATAACAGATTAGTCATAGATAGATGACAAATATTAGCCAGATGTGCTAAATCTACATAATTCATATGTATGAAGACTTTGATGCTAAGAAAGATACACATCTTTGGCATTGTTGTCAAAGAGGGAGAAATTACTACATAGAGAAATTCATAAACTTATAGAAGGAGAGGTTACTTAAGAGGGAGTAGTTACTCCTATGAGAAATTTCAAAGAGAGTGATTCAGAAAAGAAGAATCAAACTGTCTATAAAAAAATGTTTTGGATTGTATGGTAACTAAGCTATTAGTAGTATCAAGATGTTTGAGATGTTGCCATCAATTACAAAGAGAGAGATTGTTGCAAACTTAGAATTGGAACAATTATTATTTTGTCATTGATGCCAAATCCATTGATGAGACATATTGCTACCTAATCTAACTGTCATATCTATTTGATTAATGAAGAGGTTTTTAGAAGTTTCTCATAACAATAGCACCTAGAGGAAAGTTTGAGTTATGTGAAAGAAGTTACAATGGATATTTGATTAGATAGACTTTGATAAAGCAAAGTGATTGTTTATGTCAACAAAGTTAAGCAAAGTCAAGAAGAAGTATAAAATATAGTTAGTCCTGAGTAATGCTAGTGACAACCAAGCTACAGTCAGTGTAGACAAAATCTAGTGTTGACTAAGCAAGACATTTGATGTCAAGCTAGAAAGCTTTATAGTAATCAAGTATTTTAATGATGATCAAGTGCCAAACTTTAGAAATTGTCGAGTAATAGTATAAGAATGAATTTGAGGAAGTCATGAGATCAAGTTAACTCAATTGATTTCTTAGGAGATGTAAACCACATGGAAGATAAGATTGATGAATTTTATCATTGAATTCAAGGCAAGGATTAGGTAAAGACCTAATAGCCAAATTCTAGAGAATTTTCTAGAATAAGATCAAGAAGATGGATAGATACAGTGAATTGAGTTGAATCTAATCATAAACTCTAAGATCTACAGTGGATGTAGAAAATAGTAAAGCACAAGTTTTCTATTTAAAGAAATACAAAACTAGATAATAGGTGCATGTGAGAAAGAAAGTGTGTGTGTGTGTGGTGCCTATGTATGTGTATGTGTATGTGCAAAGGTTGTATGTGAAGAAAGGAATACAGAGAAAGGTTGATAAAAAAACACACAAGTGTGAGTGAATGCAAAGCTAACAGAGAAAGATTGCAGATATGATGTTTTTACTGATAAGTACATTAGAGAAGAAGGCTTAAGTTTTGATGAGAAGAGTGGAGTGATTGCTTGAAGGGTGTTCAAGTAAATCAAGATTAGAGATGTAAATGGAAGACTCATTAGTAAACCAGCATAAGGATTGAACAAAGATCTAAACCTAAAAAAGTGAGTTATAATCACACATATCAAAACCTACTATTTTCTTTCTAATCATTGTAAACAGTTTGTATTGAAATCCTTTTAACAGAGGTTGACCTAACAGTCATTTGAAGATTTAAAAATCTATGTAAATCCTTTAACTAGGCGACATTCTAAATGGAATGATCAAATTCCTCTTACAAAGCCACTCCTAATAGGGTGATTAATTCCTCTAACTACATCACATTTAACAGTGTTTTTTGTAACCTTTAATAGGGTTGGCTCCTAACAGAGCTCACTTTGAAAGAGTGAAAAAGAGTGACATGTTGATGGTGGTTTTTCTCAAATTGGGTTTCCACGTAAAATACTAGAGTCAAAACTATGATGAATTTTTTATGTGTGTATTAACATTTGATAATGTTTTCATTATTCAATGTAAGTTATATTTATGACAGTTTTATAGAATAGACTGAGCAATAGTAGGATAAGAAAAATAGTGAAGTGATTATTGTTTTATTGTTCAAGTGGTATATATTAACCTTGAGTAACTGACACTCAAATTGAACTATTTTGTTGAGCTTCTCCATAAGTTCCTTAATTTTATGGTTCAACTCTTTCATTAACTGATAAATGTTGATACTCGGTCAAACTTATCCTTATGACTTGTTTTAACTCTAAGATTAATCCAACTATTTTCTTCACTTCATGTTTTGATTAAAAAACACATTATCTTATCAATGACTAACTTATCAAGTGCTTATTTTATTTCCATGATACTTAAACTTCTCATTAGTTATCAACACCACAAGCTCACCTTGACATCTCTTCTTTTCAAATCCTCTTCATTAATCAAATGATATCGCACTCTACACTATTATTAAAATGTCTCTCTAGTAGATTTGACACTCTACCTTACCAATAGGTTTCACATCAATGACAACATAAATATTTCTCCAATTATAGTTTCCAGCATCTCCACCACTTCTCATCTACACTAGATCACCCATGTAATGAATCACACATCAACACACTAAAATGGTATTTTATATATATATATTAACTTCATCCAAATTCTTAACTAAGTTGGATAAAGTATAATAAACATAATTCCTATTAATTTTAACACCAAATACAATTACAATGATGATAGCCTACTTCAAGAGATAAAGGGGACCAAATACATCACAACACATATTTATAAGCTTCTTCAAATGGTTGTGAAATAATCTGGTAAATAATCAATCATCCCAAGAAAAAATCCCATGAAAATATTGAATGTGGGTCTTCACATACCATGATAAAATTCAAAATATATATCATAACTTGACTTCCAATATAAATTTAGACTAGAATAATATGAACCATACAAGAAAACCATCTTTGTTAACTAGAGACAACCACAAAACATGTTACTAAGAAATAAAAAATCACAACTCTTCTTGTGGTGAAACCAACTACTAAAATTTGATCTAAGATATTGCACAAGTATTGTGAGAATATCCTCCAAATTAAAAAATTAAAAACAATGTTGCAAAGAAATTTAAAGAATTCTTCAAACTAATCTTGATAGAAAACTAAATTATTAGTAAACTACAATTACTAGCCGCATCAACTACAATGTTGAGGACCTAAAAAAATATTGCATTATCTATAAAATATATATATTATATATAAAACCATAAGACCTCATCACCAAATCAAAATAATTCTCTTGTACAAATGAAATATATTATTTAATGCATATTCTCTCTTTTAATACAAGGGAAAACCCATAGAACATAGGAAAATTTGAACATGTATGTCTAGACCTCTTCTCTCATTAGGTTTACATCATTAGAAACACTAACTTACATTTCCAATAATATCCCCCCTTTCTATTGGTAGAAACATCATAAATATGATATGACTTCAAGTTGCATATAACAACCAAGTTACAAAAAGAGTCAACAAGGAGTGTAATAGTGCAATGGTGAGCAGGAGTGGACAGGGTAGAGGATGGGGAAGTACAGCATTTCAAAATTCAAAACATGTCCTCGGCAAGAATCCTCTGGGAGGATGGGATTGGAAGAATGGATTGCAATGAGGGGAAGAAAAGAGTTAGGGGACTATAGAGATTGAATATGCGATAGAGAATGGAGATGAGGACCCATGTGACAAGGGCAAAAGTCAAGACAAGTATTTTTTACAATCCAAGGCAAATAGGTCTAGGGTACTTCCAAAAAAATGGTCATCTCTTTTTGGAGTCAAACCTTCTGGTCATAAAGTGACTCAATGTCCTAAGGCAATAGCTAAAAAGGTAAGGAACTCCACATTTTCCAAATCTAGAAAGGAGAAAAAGATCTAGAAAAAGAAGGAATTTAAAAATGGTTAGAAGATTTAGAAGACTAATGGGGACACAACCCAAGCATAGAATGGACACAACAGGAAAGGGAAAATTCTATTAACTGTGAAAATATGCTAGTACACTTAGTGCAAAGAAATGAACTCCAAAACATGCCCTATGGGATTACAATAGCATAAATTTGGAGATAAATTCTTCTCCCAGTACCTTCTCTCAAACTCCACTCCGAACTGCCTTTTACAATGCCAAAAATGCTCTTAAATATACCCCGAAGGGTTAAGGATTAGGAATACATTCTAGAAAGTGCTAGTTGGCATCCATCGCCGAAATGAAAGGCTCCAAAAGTTGCATTAGAAGTTGGCACAAAATTAGAAGAATCTAGAAATGGTAACTGAACTTTTGGGAGGCATAACTTTTGAACCATAACTCTGATTGACGAACCGTTTACATTTTCAGAAAGCTCTCGAAGCACTCTATAGCCCTATGGATAGGTTCACTCATCCCCCTTTTTTTGGTCCTGTTCAAGGTCATTTAATGCCCCTAACCTAACTTTGAAGCATTCTTAGGAGGTCTCAAAAAATTGAAAAATTGCAATAACTTTCAAACCGTGGGGCCTTTTGTCCTGATTCTTTTTATGAAATGCTCTAAATTACAATTACAATCAATCGACCATTTTACACTTTCTAATTCACCAAAATTATGGTTCAATTACATACTCCTATTTTTTTGGCATTTACATGTATCCCAAGGTGCTCAAATACTCTATCCTAGAACACTGATAGTGGAACTGTGAGAGTTGGAACCTTTATTTGACCTAAATGGGTATCCAAAAATGAAAACACATGAAATAGAAAACTAAGTCTAAGTACATTTTTTTTGGGTGACACAAGATTGCCCTTATACCTCTAGATGCTCCTGCATCAAACACCCAGGGTAGATTGAAAAGTGACCCTGTCACTTTATAAATGGTAGAGGAAATCCCAAATGGGAAACCTCAGCTTCTGATATCCAAGTTGAGTCTTCTATCAGTCATCCTTTCCACTTGACCAGATACTCTTCATACTACCTATTTTTGGTACTCCTACCCACAGGACTATCTAGAATCTCCTCTATCTCCTCCTTCTTAGAAGTAGGAATTGGACATGGATCTAACATCAACTCCTCATCTGCACCATCATCATGATACTCTATCAAGTCTGCAGTGTTGAAGATAGGAGAAATGTGAATTCCATCTGGTAATTCCACCTCATATGCATTTCCTCCTCATATGCATTTCCTGACTCATGTTTCTTCAAAATTTTGTAGGGGCCAAATTTCTTCATCTTCAGCTTGTTGTGAGTGCCATCTAGAAATCTTTCTTTTCTTAAGTGTACCATGACTAGATCCCCTACTTGGAACTCCTTATGTCTTCTCCTTTGATCAGCCCTAGCTTTATACTGTTGGTTCATCTTGTTAATGTGTGCCAGGACCTCCTCATGTAGATGCTTGATATGTTTAGCAAATTCTTCAGCTTCAGCACTTGTCCTCTCCCCTTGCTCTATCTTCCTCAATTCTGGTGTAGTCCTTGGGCTACTTCCATATACAATTTGGAATGGTGATTTACCTATACTCCTATTTACAGAGTTATTGTAAGAAAATTTTGCTTATGGTACAATAAAATCCCACCCCTTGGGCATATCCCCAACTAAACATCTCACCAAATTGCCCAAACTTCTGTTTACCACTTTCGTTTGGCTGTCAGTCTGTGGGTGATGTGTGGAATTGAATTTCAAGTTTGTTCTCAACTTTTTCCACAATGTTCTCCAGAAATACCCTACAAATTTAGTATCTTTGTCAAAAACTATACTCCTTGAGAGACCATGTAGTCTTACCACCTCTCTAAAAAACAAGTCTGCAATATGGATAGCATCATGAGTTTTGTGGCATGGAATGAAATGTGCCATTTTCGAGAACCTATCAACCACCACAAATACTGAGTCATTACCCCTTTGTGTCCTCAGCAATCCAAGAACAAAATCCATACTTATGTCCTCCCATGGCTTTCATGAAACAAGCAATGGCTGATATAGTATAGTATTGTGACTAAATCCCTTGGCCCCTTGACAAACCTGGCAATTCAGTACAAACTTATTCACATACTATGACATTTGAGGCCAAAAATAATGTTCTTTGAGAATGGCAATGGTCTTATCCTAACCAAAATGTCCTGCCATCCCTCCACTGTGTTTCTCCTCAATTAGATTTTCCCTCATGGAACTCCTTGGAATGCACAATTGACTGCCCTTGAAAAACATACCATCCTGAATCAAATAGTCTAGCCACTTGGTTCTATCTACACCAATAGGTTCTTTATAATATTTCCATGCTTCAACAAAATAAAGATCCTCAAGGTATAGATTCTTGAGTTTATCAAACCCAACTACTTCAACCTACATTATTATAAGCAATAACTATCTCCTACTTAGTGCATCTGCAACCCTGTTAGATTTTCCACTTCTATGCTTCAACACAAATGTATAGAACTGCAAGAACTCTACCCACTTCATATGCCTTTGATTCAATTTACCTTGGCTATTTAGGTACTGTAATGCCTGGTGATCAGTATATAAAACAAATTCCTTTGGCAATAAATAATGCCTCCATTTCTTTAAGGCCTGAACTATTGCATAGAACTCTTGATCATAAATAGAATACTTCTTTTTCGCATCATTCAATTTTTCACTAAAATATGCAATAGGCTTACCTTCTTGGCTCAATACAGCTCCAATAGCATTGCCACTAGCATCATAATCCACCTGGAACACCTTTCTAAAATCTAAAAGTTCCAACATAGGTTGTTCTATCACCTTCTTCTTTAGTAATTCAAAACTTCTCGCAGCTACCACAATCCATTTGAACTCTTTTCTATCCCCTCTTATTGTGTCAGTTAGGGGTGCACAAATGCCACTAAAATTCTTAATGAAATTCTTGTAAAAACTAACTAGACCATGAAATGATCTTACATTAGTAGTAGACCTTGGAGTAGGCCATTCCAAGATGGCTTTTACCTTCTCTGGATCCATTTTGAGACCTTCAGGTGATATAACAAACCCCAAGTAGACTAACTTCCTTTTTGCAAAGATACACTTCTTCGGATTAATTAACAGTTTCTCTTCCCTTAACCTTTCAAGGACACTACGAATATGCAATAAATGTTCTTCCAAAGTCTTGCTGAAAATTAAAATATCATCCAAATAGACAATAACAAATTTTCCCAAGAACTTCTTAAGTACCTCATTCATAAGCCGCATGAAGGTGCTTGGGGCGTTCGTCAATCCAAAGGGCATGACTAACCACTCATAAAGACCCTCCTTGGTCTTGAAGGCTATTTTCCACTCATCTCCTTCTTGAATCTGTATTTGATGATAGCCACTCTTGAGATCCATCTTTGTGAAGTACTGAGCTCCACTCAAGCAGTCCATAATATCATCCATTCTTGGCAAAGAAAATCGATACTTGATGGTTATCCTATTTATAGCTTGAGATTCTGTGCACATCCTCCACTCTCCATTCTTCTTTGGTGCCAATACTATAGGTACTACACATGGACTCAAGCTCTCCTGAATCAAGCCCTTCCTCAATAGCTCCTAAACCTGTCTATTTAGCTCCTCCATTTTAGTAGGAGTCATCCTGTGAGTAGCCTTGTTAGGCACACTAGCTCTTGGGATCAAATCTATCTGATGACTGATTTGCCTTACTGGTGGTAATCCTTCTAGAACATTATCAGAGATGATATCTCCAAACTCACCTAGTAAATCTAAAACTTCAAGTGATATTTCACTACTACATTCTTTATCTTTCCTAAGAATCAAAGCATAGCACATGCGTTGACGTTTCATGCCATCTAAAAACTTCCTTCCATCAACAAGACAAATCCTAGGACTGCTACATACCTTTTCACCTTCCTTTTTCATGGGCTTCAATTTGTGGTGAACTCCATCCTTGGTCAAAAAAAAAAATTTTCATGACCATCATGTACTACATGCCTATCAAACTGCCATGGTCTTCCCAAAAATAGATCAAACATCCATTGGAATAACATCACAGAGAACTTCATCATGGTAACTCCCAATTTTGAATTTCACTAAACATTGTTTACTTACTAGGACCTTATGATCATCCTTCACCCAAGCAATCTGATAGGGCTGGGGGTATTTCTCCCTCTTGAGCTTCAGCTTAGAGACCATCTCCTCTGATACCAAGTTATTAGTGCTACCACCATCAATGATCACATCACAACATTTATCCTCACACACCTAATATGGAATAGACTCCTCCTTTTTCCTAGTTCAATCTCACCACTTAGTAGGACCCTTTCATTTACTAAAGTCTCTCCTCTTTCTACATCGTCTGAATGTGATGATTGTGCATCCTCATCCACATGAGCAACCCTAGCTTGACCCTCAACTCTCCTATATGTCCTTCCTTTTCATTGAGGGCATTCAAAGGCATGATGACCTTCTTCATTGCAATGGAAATAGGTACCACGAAAGCCTCCTCTTCCTCGTCCACATCCTCTACCTCTTCCTCTCTAATTTCCAAAGTCTTGATCACGGGAGCGATTGAAACCCTCATTCCTCTAGTTCCTGCTAGTACCCACATCTTCATTTTTCTTTTGGGTTTCATTTTGGCCTCCAAATGACCTACCACTACCCTTTCCTCCTTGACCATGCCCTCTTTTTCTCTCTTCAAACCTTTTATTTAGATTCTCTTCAACTCATAGGGCAAACTGGTGTGCCTCCTCAATGCTGGTCATTCTTACCAAACTTAATTCCTCATGTATGCTAGGTCGCAACCCACTGATATAACGAGAAACCTTCTCCTTATTTTCTTCTGCATGACCTACTCTAATTAAAAGCTATTAAAACTCCTCTATATATTCTTGGACTAATTTTCTTTCTTGCATTAACCCATGCATCTTCTTAAATAAATCAAGCTTGTAGTCAATAGGAATGAACTGCTTCTTCAATTTGTCCACCATATGATCCCACCTTGTGATCTTCTTCTTTCCTCTTCTATTTCTTTCCAATTGAACCTCTTGCCACCAAGTTTTGGCATGGCCTTTCAGTTTGGCCTTTGCAAACTTAACCCTATCTAGATCCCTGATATCCTCATACTCAAAGTACTCTTCCAGTTCATTGATCTAATCGATCAACTCATCGAGCTTCAGATTTCTTGAAAAAACACCCACATCAATTGTAGGTCTTTTCCAAAACTTTTTAATGGCCCTAAAAAGCCTTTCCTCTACCTGATTCAGAACTTCCCTATCAACTTCCCCTTCTGGTCCAATTTCTTCTTCTTCATTGTCATCCTCACTTTCGTCACCTATAGTAACATTTGTTCTTCTATGGAGCTCCTCCTGCAATGCTTGTACCTACCTTTGGAGGGCTCTAACCTCCTCAAGATTAATAGCTCTAGCCCTTCCACCACACTCTCTTCATGGAGGCATCTTCTTAACTCAAACCCACAACCACATAGTCTTGGTGCAAACTACCTCATAGTCGGTGCTTTGTCTACACACTCAGGAAAACCGGCTCTGATACCACTTGATGAAGGTACGCTTTGATACCACTTGATGGGGACACAACCCAAGCACAAAATAGACACAATAGGAAAGGGAAAATTTTATTAACTATGAAAATATGCTAGTACACTTAGTGCAGAGAAAAAGACTCCAAAACATGCCCTATGGGCTTACAATAGCATAAATCTAGAGAGAAATTCTTCTTCCAGTACCTTCTCTCAAACTCCACTCTGAACTGCCTTTTACAATGCCATAAATGCTCTTAAATAGACCCCAAAGGGTTAATAATTAGGAATAAATTCTATAAAGTTCTAGTTGGCATCCACCACCAAAATGGAAGGCTCTAGAAGTCGCATTAGAAGTTGGCACAAAATTAGAAGAATCCAGAAACAGTAATCGAACTTCCAAGAGGCATAACTTTTGAACCGTAGCTCTGATTGATGAACCGTTTACATTTTTGGAAAGATCTCAAAGTGCTCTATAGCCCTATGGATAGCTTCACTTGTCCCCCATTTTTTGAGCCTTTTTGAGGTCATTTAGTGCCCCTAACCTAACTTTGAAGCATTCTTAGGAGGTCTCCAAAAATCGAAAAACTGCAATAACTTTCAAATTGTGTGGCCTTTTTTCCTGATTCTTTTTTTGGAATCCTCTAAATTAAAATTACAATCAACCAACCATTTTACAACTTCTAATTCACCAAAATTATGGTTCAATTACATACTCCTATTTTTTTGGCATTTACACATATCCCAAGGTGCTCAAATACTCTATCCTAGAACACTGATAGTGGAACTGTGAGAGTTGGAACCTTTATTTGACCCAAATGGGTATCTAGAAATGAAAACACATTTAACAAAAACTAAGTCTGAGTACATTTTTTTTTGGGTGACACAGGATTGCCTTTATACCTCTAGATGCACCTACATCAAAGATATTAGTGAAAGTCCTCATTAAAGGAGGGAATAATCTAGACCAAAATGGATCAAAGGTTGATAAGGATGTGGTTCCAATTTTGTCTAGTCCTAAGATCACAGAGGTGGAAGTCCCAGTTAGGATTCCTAGATCTTCTAAAGATAAAGAGGTTCCAGTTTTGTCTAGTCCTAAAATCTCAGATTTGGAAGTCCTAGTTAGGATTTTTGGATCTTCTGAAGACAAAGAGGTGCATATCCCAACAAAGTAGGCTAGTTCTATGGGTATCCTAGCAAAGCAGGGTGGTTCCCAAATCATTGAGAAGGATATCCCAACAAATTTAGAGATGCATGGACCATTTTTGCTTGGCTCTAAGATCACAGAGGTGGAAGCCCTAGTTAAGATACCTAGATTTTTTGAGGTCCCAACAAAGCAAGTTGGTTCCCAGAACATTGAGAAGGATATTCTAGTAAATTTAGAGATGGATTTACCTTAGGAAAGTGGCCTACTAGGGGTGCTTTAGGATTGAATAAAGAGAGCTCAAAAGCTACAACTCATGAGGATAGGATTCAGAATGATTTTTAGCTGCAGGATTTTAGCAAGTTACCACCTTATTTGGAGAGAAAGGGGGAAAAGGTTTTGAATAAGGAAGTGGAGATGGTGTGGGAAAATCAAGAGATAATGGAGTCTAGGAAGGGTATTAAAAGTAGTAGGGAATCATTGAGATTTCTTCACCTATTCGGAAGGACCGATCTATTTCTTTTAATTTGGAAGAGAGATTTGGGACTGTGGTTAATTTTTCTTCTCCTAGTAAGAAGGAAAGGTTAGATGAATGGATGGAGGAAAACAAAGGAAGCCATTTTAAGACTAAAAGGAAGAATAGTAGGGATCCCTCCCTAGTTTCACCAACACTGACCAAGAGTTGTGGTAAACCACATGTGGAGTCAAGAAAAAGACACTAGGTAGGAAGAATGGAAACCAAGTCCTGCAAGAGGAGGCCAGAAGGAATTTTTTGTATGGTAGCCAACAAAACATCCTGGACTGTTCTAATATTCAAAATTGAAGATAATATCTTGGAATATTAGAGGACTAAATGGGGTCCATAAATAGGAAGTTCTTAAGAATATGATAAGAGATCAAAGACCTAATATGATGTTAATTCAAGAGACAAAAATGAAGGAGGCCCTGGGTAAGATCTTCTTCAATAATATTATGGCTAGTGAGGCCATAGACTCTGAGGGGGCATTGGGTGGTTTGCTTACTCTTTTTAATAATAAACAGTTTAAAGTTACTCCCTTGTATAATGAAAGCAATAATTTTTTCTTCAAAATGTTTCATATGAATACCAATGATTCATGGTTTCTTTTGAATGTCTATGCCCCAAATACTAAAAGGGAAAAGAAGTATTATTGGACTAAGCTTGGGGCTTTGGTCCAAAATAGTAATCTTAATAAAGGTATTATCATGGGGGATTTCAATACTCGTCTCACTAATGAGGAAATTTTAGGAGGTTTGGCTTTAGATTTAAAAAGTAAGTTGGATCTTTCTAATTTCATAAATAGCTTGGCTCTTTTGGATATTAATCTTGAGGGTGGAGTCTACACTTGGTCCAATAAAAGAATTGGGAGTGAATGTATTTAGGTTAGATTAGATAGAGCTCTCATATCTCTAGAATGATTGAATTCTTTCTCTTGTAGGCTATCCCTTCTCCCTAGAGTAGGGTCAGACCATTCCCCATGTCTCTCTCGATTGTTTGTCTTGAGTCCAGGAGGAATTATCCTTTTCAATTTGAAAAGATGTGGATTTCTCATCCAAACCTATTAAATAGGATATCCAATTGGTGAAGTATGGAAGTGGAAGGTACTGCTATGTTTAGAGTCACTAAGAAGTTGAGTAATGTGAAGTGGATGATTAAAATCTAGAACAAGATAGATTTTGGCCATATCTTTTAGGAGAAAGAGGATATTTTAGATAAGCTTAGTTATATTCAGAATTTCATTACATGGGATGGGTATAATGAATAGTATAGGAATATTGAGATGTCTATTTCAACTTATTTGCATAATATTATAGTAAAGAAGAGAATTCTTGGAAGCAAAGATCAAGGATTAAGTGGCTTAAGGAGGGTGATCGGAACACCACATTTTTTCATCTTTCCACTCTTAAGCACAGAGCTAATAATAGGATTTTAGTAGTTAAAAAGGGTCAAGATACTTTGACTAGGGAGAATGATATTTTTTTTGAAGCTCTATCTTTCTTCTCTTCTCTTCTTTCCTGGGATCACATGTTATCAGTGGTGGATTAGAATGAAATTGTGTCTTGTCTCCCTCATATAATCCAACCTCATCACAATAAAATTTTGAGGGTGATTCCTAAAGCTTAGGAGGTGAAACAAGCTTTATTTTCATTGCCAGTCAATAAAGCCCACGAACTGGATGGATTTCCAACATTCTTTTTTCAAGTTTATTGGGAGGTGGTTATGGAAGATGTGGTTAAGGCTATATAGGAATTTTTTGGGGCATATTAAAGAAATTAATTCTACTTTCCTAGTTCTCATTCCCAAAGTGCCAAGGGCTGATTCTATGGAGTAATTTAGGCCTATAAGTCTTTCAAATTCTTTTTAAAATATTATTTCGAAGGTGTTAACTACTAGAATTCTAAATATTCTTCCTTTAATCATTTCTCAATAACATATTGGTTTTGTCCCTTGAAGGTAGATTTTGGACTCTATCATGATGGTTGATGAAGTTATTCACTCCCTTGAAGCAAGTAAAAGTGAAGGTTTTCTACTCAAGCTGGACCTTTCAAAGGCCTATGACCAGGTGGAATGGACTTTTCTTCATTCTATCCTCCAAGATTTTGGCTTTGATCATTATGTTCAGAAGCTTATTTCTCAACTTATTTCTACTTTGCTTGCCATTATGGTCAATGGGGTTCTTTCTAATTTCTTCAAACCTTTAAGAGGTTTAATGTAGGGTGACCCTCTCTCTCATATTCTATTCATTATTATGGATGAGTGTATTGGTAGATTGATTGAGAAGAAAAGATAGGAAGGGAGACTAAGAGGGATTGGGCCCTCTTTTGGGAATGTTTCTTTTACTCATCAACAGTTTGTGGATGACAATGTTATGGGAGGGAAATCTTCTATTAAAGAGGCTAAAGTGATGAAGGATCTTCTAGACGTGTATATCAAAGGATTAGGCCAGCTAATAAACTAGGAGAAGAGTTCAATTTTATTTATCAATGCTCCTATTTATAGAAAAATAAAGATAGCTATGATTCTTGGGTGTGGGATTGGTAAGCTACCCTCAAGCTATCTTGGTCTCCCAATGGGAATTAAGCCTCCTAATTCTTTCTAGAATGGGATTCTTGAAAAGTTTAGCAAGAAGTTGGTTGGGTGGAAAGGAGCCACATTAAGCCAGGCAAGTAAATGTCTTTTGGTTAAGTCCACTCTTTAGAACCTCTTGATGTATGCCCTAAGCCTCTATGGGACTCTGAAAAAGTTTGCTAACAAAATGGAAAATATCCAAAGAGATTTTATGTGGTCTGGTCTTGAGGAATGTAAAAGATATCCTCTAGTGGCTTGGAATAATGTTTGTCTCCCTAAGAGCTATTGTGATCTTGGTATAAGGAAATTAAAACATCTCAATAAGGCTCTCCTAGCCAAATAGATATGGTGTATTTTCAACAACATAGGGGAATGGAGAGATATTTTAGTGGACAAGTATATTATAAGGCCTTCTCTAAAGTTCTTTCTCAATAATGTTGACATACCGAATGGTTCAATCATTTGGAATGGTATCCTTAAGGCAAGAGATCTGGCCTAAGCTAAGACTAAGTGGAAAGTGGATAATTGTGATGACATTCTCTTCTAGCATGATAATTGGTTGATTCAGGGTCCTCTAATTAATAATCCTATTTATGGGAATTGGGAAAATGTTTGTATCAAGCAATTTGGATTGAAAGTTAGAGACTATAGAACGGACCAAGGATAGAGAGACCTATATTTTATCTTGAATGATCTCAAGACAATATTCTTGATGTTGAGCTCAATTATTCTAAATAATAAGAGGGATAAACTAATATGGGAAGATAATCCTAATGGTTGTTACTAGGTTTCTTTGGGATATAATTCTCTTTGGAGCTTGAAGGAGAAACCTCCTTAGGCCAAGGCTTGGGTACCTGGGTGCCTGGCCTTACTCCAAAGATTAATATGTTTTTTTGGCTATCTTTACAAGATAAAATTCTTACACTAAAAAACTTGAATAAGAGAGGCCTATATATTCTAAATAGATGTATTTTGTGTAAGCAATAAGAGGAGTTGGCTAATCATATGTTTATCCCTTGTCCTTATTCTAGGGAAGTTTGGGACTTTATTACAAAGAACGTTGGCATCAATTGGTGCAACCAAAGTAGTGTGTTGGACTTTTTTTGTCAATGGAATAGCATGTATAAAGGCAAAAACTTACAGGATTTAAGCATCTGGTCTTTGCCTCACTTCTATTGGGGAGTTTGGAAGGAAATAAACAATAGAATATTTAGAGATAGGGAGGAACCTACTTATGTTATGGTAGATAAAATCAATAGGTATATGAAGGAAAATTACCAAATTAAAAAGGGGGGAGACATTGAAGATGGGGGTAAGATAAAGGAGAAGGAAAAGGAAAGGAGATCTAAAAGGTAGGAGGTGAAATGAAAGCTTCCACCTTAGGGATGGCATAAAGAAAACTTTGATGGCATGCAAAAAGAAAACCCTAGTCCCTTGGGATGTGGAGGTATTATAAGAAACTGCTATGGTGAAGGGATTTTATCTTTATCTTACCCATTGGGACATCAGACAAACCATTATGTCGAAGCCAGTGCAACTCTCCACATGATGAAATTAGATTTGGATAAGGGAGTTTAAAAACTATGGTTAGAGGGGGACTCAAATAACATCATCAGATGTATTAAAGGAGCTATCCAACCATCATGGAAAATAGCTAACATCATTGAAGAAATTTGTTTAGCACTTGGAAAATTTGACAGCATCCATGTCAGTCACAAATATCGGGAGGTAAACTCGATGGCTGATTGGTTTGCCAATGATGTAGTAAAGAAAGACATGGTGATGATTTGGAATATTAGTGGGAATATTTTGGTAGGTGCGAACTGCCTAATTGAATTGGAAAAAATCTAGGGAGGTACAGGAGAAATCCAAAGATAATTATGGATATAAATGAGAATATGGGTGTAAGTGCAATAATGGTAAATACAAATAGATTAGGTGGATGATGTTATTAGTGTCAAATCAACACATTTTATGGGTTGATTTTTGTATGTACCATTTTAATGGTATTGAAATACAAAGTGGAAAAAATCAAATTGGTTTCGATCAGAGTATTCAAAGGGTTGAGAAAGTGTTTTAGAGGATAGAGTTTATGAGAATAGTTAGTGCTAAGATTATAAAGATGGTGGGGGAAAGAAGTAGGAAAGAACTAGTAGATGAGGCAAAAAAATGGAAGAAAAGAACTAAAGTGTGGGAGAAGTTAGAAAAGCGAGAAATTGCCAAATATGTAGACAAGCTCCATGGATACAACCCTACAATTACTAATCTTATGGTAAATTCATGGAAAGATGGAAGGGTCAAAGTTAATGGGGTCTTGTATCAGGTGATTGTGGACATCATTGCTCATATAACTAAATTCAAAATGAAGGACTAAAGTTTTATAGAGATAAGAAGGTGTCTACAAATGTTGTGAAAGATTTTGCAAAAAATATAGAAGAAAAGAAGGAATTGGTCAAGAGAAAAACATACTACGAGCTAGATTCAACAAAGAAACTATGGAGGTATGTTTTAAGGGCTATTATTGAGCATATATCTTTAGAAATGAGATTTGATAGGGTTAGGATGTATCATTTCATTCTACTCAATCATTTTCGTTATGGGATTAAGGTCTCTTTTCCTTTTTATTTATATACTTCAATGCATAAGAATATTTTTGTGCACAAGAAAAGGCCTACTTTGAATATGGATTTGCATGAGGGCTTACTACTTTTTATTTATGATCATTTCAAGGCTCAATCTAGAAGAAAAACCCCCAACCAAGTAGTTTCTGCATCCAAGGAGACAGGGAGTTCAAACTTCTCATCTGACATGGATGATGTTCAAAGTATAATTTTAGAGGATGAAGATGCTAACCCTTCATCTGGAAAGAAGGCTAAGGCTTTTGAGAATAAATCACCTTCATCAACTAAATCCTCATGTAGGAAAAGTCCTAGAGGGATTGGATTTAAAATTGTTGGTCAAGGAGATGAGGAGTATAATGAGGAAGGGGATGACATGGACATCAATGAAGAGAATAAGGAAAGGAGGATGTTAAGAGGGAGGAGTTGGTAGCTAAAAAATAGAGGAGGTATAAGAAGAAGGATGTGTCCCTAGAGGGGAAAATGGATCCTGGGCCAGAGATCACAGCCATTCCTCTTTCCCCAATTTCCCATCCTTAGGAACATGACAAGGAGAAGATAGAGGATGAGATTGGAGAGGCAGTTATAAAGGATAGGCATATTTCCTAGAAAAAATTTAATGTTTGAACCTCAAAAATTGGAATTGTGAGAGAAACCATGAACCCCCAAATTCTTGAAGGTAAAGAGTGAAAGATCCAGATGAAGGAACTCATAGATCCGGCCCTAGTGGCTATTACTGATAATTCAAGGGAAATTGGCATGAATTTGATAAATAATGCTAGAAATAGTATGATTGACAATTTCAGGTCAATTAAATAGCTCTACCATGAATTGGAGGAGGTCAAAGAAAGAGTCGATTAGCTAGATAACCAAGGAAGAAGTTAGAACATGAAAATTTGATAGATCAGGGGGATGACCTCAGATTGCTAGAAAAAAGAATTCAAAATCTGGAAAATTACAATCATAATTTGGCAAACTAGATGATTTCAATTCTAACTTCTCTTAATGAAAATATCTCTTCTCTTGCCAAAAATTTGAAAGCCAGGGGTTTCCTAGAGGATAATGAGGAAAAGGACAGAGTCAAAGATAGGATGGATGAGGACATGACTACAGACATTACCTTCAGCAATTTGGATTAGATGGGTTAGAAGAAGTAGGAGCATATGATTGAGGAGATCTAGAAAGCCTATGAAGTGGCAGAAATGATGCACGAGCTGGAAAGAAAGGTGAAGGAGTAACAAAGGTTTTTCATTTCCTGTCTTTTGGAGTATTTGGTTTCAGTAGTTTTTGGTTTTTGGTTTTTTGCTTGTCTATTGTTTTGGCCTTTTGGTTGGTCATAGTACTATGGCTAGGCTTTGTAGCTTATTATTAGCCTTTTGATTTGTATGGGCTATGGTTGGGCTTTTGTTGCTTATTATTAGCTTTTTGATATGTTTTAACTTTTGGGTTTCAAGATCCTTGTAAAACCTATTTTTCTTATCAAAAACATCATAAATATGATCTTTAGTATTAATGAAAACCTAATTAACACTCTCTACCTTATAGTTACATATCTCTATATGTAGTTCACCTTGATGAAAACAATTATAATAATATCCTTATTAGGTTGACATATGTGATAATAAACTACAAAAATCTCTATTTTTTAATTAAAATCAATATCCAACACATATTTATCAATATTCTTACCATTGAGATGGAGTCAAGAAGGAAGTAAAGCAGGTGAGGGAGTTTGAATAGTACACAAGGAACTTCTAGGGTTTCCAATGATGGTGGATCTAGTGATGGTGGTAGGATGAGGATGATCTAGACTATTTGAGTTTATTTTCTCTACCCTTGGCTCCATTCTTTACAAGAGGTTTTTTTTGCGTGCTATGATTTTAGGGTTTGGTCTTGGTCTTGTTGTGGGGATTACCTTGCTATCGGGTCCTTGTGGTCTTTCTTGACTATATCTTTGTATTTGCAGACCCTTCTATGGGGATTTAGAGTGTCCTTTGAGTAGGGAGGGGCCTTTTCTCTTATGCCCTTCTTTGTTTGTTTCTTTCTTGTTCCCTAGTTGTACCTCAATCATTTGTGTATGAGGGTATTTTATTGTAAGGGTTTCTAGATTTGGAGGCTATATTTCCTATGGGCCAGCATTGGGGTCACCTTTTCTATCTTTCTCAAGATTTGAGGTGCTTCATTTCTCTTGCTATGTCATGTTATCCTTACTACTTCCTTTATGACTAAGAATTCCATCACTTGTCGAGGATTTTTCATGGTTGTGAGTATGTAGTTATTTTTTACTTAGGTTTATAAAGGGGCTTTTCTTCTTTATAGTTCTCCTTCTGGATGTTAGGCACTTGTTGAAAGTTTTGTAAGGATCCTTTTTGGCCTCCAATTGGTTTTGGTTAAGAAAAAGTTCATTCTGTGGGGTTTTCCCTCTTCGTAAGTCTTGTTTTTCTTTGTGATCATCTAGTGGAGGTCTCAATGCTCTCTCTTGTTTCTCACCTTCAAAACTTCTATAGATGCAAAGTTCTTGATTTGGTTTTGTAGGCTTGTAGTGTGCTTTTTGTGACTATCTATTATGCACCCAGATCATGTAGAGGTGGATATATCATCTATTGAGGTGATGATATGCTATGAGGGAAAAATTGATGGTTAGTAGGGCATGTCTATTCCTTATTCCTTTTTTTGAAAGGTGGGGTGGTTTCAAAAGCCGTCTCTTTTGAGGATTTTCTTTGTCTTTATTTTCCCTTTTGAGGTGGGATCTGAGATGGAAGGAAGATACTTATTTTGGGTTTTAGATCCTTGTCAAAATTGGGATGTAATGGGTTTTAGGGTTCCATAAAAACCTATTATCACTTCTTAAGGATTCAATTGGTGCTTAGAATATGTACTCTCATATATTTGATCATGTTGTGTTTAAATATTTTTGGTTATATGTTTTGGGGTTGATAGGTTGTCCTTCCTTTTCCCCTATGGTCTAGTGGATCTTGCTAGGTCCTAGTTTGTCCTTTTGGACATCCATTTGCAACACACACTTTAATGTTTTCCATCCTCCTATTATTTTCCACCATTTACTAGAGTTTTGATGTTGCTATATTATTGAATATTTATTTGTAGTATTTCATCTATGCTAGATAGAAATCGTAGGTGCCTCCTCAGTAGCGGGTACAACAAAAAGTACAACACCAAAGAGTGGCTAAGATTCCCATTCTACCTTCATAGATAGGGATAGATCTAAGTCTAAGTAGCAATATTTTGGGGTAGAGATGACCTCAGGGAGAGATGGGTTCCCTAGGATCGATTGGTGGAGAAGCCTAGAGCCCTAAAGTGGACTCAGCACAATAGGGTGAGTAAGGAGAGTAGGGCTACTAGATGGATAGGGGAGATGAGGAGATGTAGGACCATCCTCCACAAGGTATTTTTGTGGGAGATATATTATCTCAAACATAGGATCCTCTTCAAAAGTATAGGGAGAGAGTATAGACTACACAACAATAGCTAGGAGAGCTATAAATCTAGGTGGCAGTATGGGATGCATGGCTAGTAGAGTGGGACTACAAGAACTAAGAGCTAAGAAAGAAGCTTGAGCATAAATGACATGAGGCTCATCACCAAACTACTTGGGAAGTATATTGCTTCATGGCTTATGTTGGAGTTATTCCTAATGCAAGAGAGAAGGTGCCCCAATTTTTTGAGTATGTGCATGAGTCTAAAGGTGTAACCCATCTTATGAGAGTGGATGAGCCTCCTCCTCCACCTTTTGGTGATGAGGGGGAAGGGAATAGACAGTTCACTCTCTTCTCATCATATTTTAATAAATATCATGTATTTTAGATGTATCATCTTATTTTGTATCTTTTTCAGACATTGTCATTAATAATGCTCATTTTTATATATTTTCATGTGTCATGTGTTTCCTTTATGATGTTCATAAATGAGATTTATCCTAGATGGATTTTGATTATGCAGATTTTTTTTGTATGGATGTATAGCATAGATGACATGAGATGTATATGCATATGTATGTAGATGTGATGGATTAAACATATATATATAGTGTATTTTTATGAAATGAGATGATTATATTATGAATAATTGTAAATGGATGTTATGATAATGCAAAATGATTGTGTACTAACATCTCATAAAGGTTTCACGTGTGTTTCTCATGTCAAGTACTCCATCAAATTCTTGAAGATTGACCATTGGACCAAACACTTGTGCAGTCGAGATGAAAATATGATATGCATAAGAATCCTTATACTCTCAAGTAAAGGAATGAAATCAAATAAGTTATTGATATTATGTCATAATACAAGTTTAAAAGGAAATGTCATCCTATGCTAGATGTGATCCCTAGGACTTGGTTACTGAACCTCTAAGATATAGTTTTCATCACAGAGCATTTTGTTAAGGCCAGAAGATATTGTAAAAACCTCTCTGACATTGCAATCATGAGAATATGAATATAACATGAGTCATATATTTCTCAGAATGAGATGTCAGCATTAAGGCATAAGAAAGTAGAATGATTGGAACATCTTTAACTAGAATGATATGAGAATATGAATATAACATGAGCCATATATTTGTTAGTATGAGATGTCAGCATAGTTTTCTTGTTAAATTGACATCAAAAGAAATACTTCTCATGAGAAATCCTTCTCATACTAACACCAGACACATGAGAAATCCTTCTCATACTAAGTAACCAGTAAGTATTATGTCTACAATGACACTTGCATTCATAACCAGAGATAAAGGTGTGCTAAGAATACACAGAGTGACTCATATGCTCACTTCATAGGATGAGTATCAATATTTATTGTCGCATAGAGAATTCATTCAAATAGACAAGGAGAAGAACCAACCTCACCAAAGTTTCCATATAAAATGATTCATCATACACATGGCCATGCAACACAAGAGAAAGCAAAAAACACAAAGATAAGCTCAGCATAGCTCAACAATTTCAGTTTTAGTGTTAGAGGATTGATGTCATATGTTTAAGTTCATAATGTATTGTGAGAAATCTCCCTAGTAGATGAACAATAATAGAAAATTGCAGTAAGGACAACTGGTTGTTGAATACAATTGATTAATTGTGTATTTTCTTTGATGTTACACAAAATTTCATATCATTTCCATTCAATGTATGCCAAGATTACTCAGGCATTAAAGATAGATTTCTGTCTACCAAGCATTCCAAAGTTTTCCTAGTTCAGATTATAGTGTCTATTGAGTTCACTTGGGCATCAAAGAAAAGTTTGCAAAAGTTGACTGTTAATCGAGCTCACTCAGTTAATGAGGGGAAATTTTGAATGGAACCAATGTTAATTGAGCTCACTCAGTAAACAAAGGAACTTTTTGAATATGTAGTGTTGACTAAGTTCACTTGGTTAACATTGGAAAATTGTTTTTGAGTTAGTGTTTACCAAGTAGGGTGAGCTAATGAAGGATTTTCTTATTTTGGCATATTGAGTTTAATTGATTTATCTGTTGGTTCTAGCCAATTGAGAAGATGAATGTTAATTATTCTAAGTTGTATTCAAGTTGACTTGGCAACATGGAAGGTATAAATATAAGGTCAATTTGAGGATTAGAAGATGAAGCACAGTGGAACATAATTGAAGATTTGATGATGGCAAGAGGAAGCAAATTGGAAGGATAAGCAGAATATCCTTGTTGAGATGCAAAGATACATTCAATCAAGAAGGATCAAGTATACAAGGTAGAATTGAGATCTTTAATTAGAAATTAAATTACATCAGGAATCAGGTCATCTCATTGTTACTCTCTAACCATTGTAGCAGTGATCTAAATCTCTTAATAGAGTTGGCTTAACAGCTATTTGTAAATCCTCTAACAAGGTGGCATTTCTATTGAATTATCTAAAGAACTTTAACAAGGCCACTCCTAACATAGTGATTAAATCCTCTAATAGGGTCACACCTAACAGTTTGTTTTGTAACCATTAATAGGATTGGCTCTTAACAAGTCTTAATTTAGAAGATTGAAAATCAATAATTAGTTGCAATTGGTGGTTTTTCCCAAATTGAATTTCTATGTTAAATCTTGGTGTCAAGTGTGTTCATGATATTTCTTTTATGTGTTTGTAACCAAGTTAAAGTAATATTAATCACATATAATATCTTAAATATTTGCATGTTATGTATTTGCTAAGCTATTTTAGTGTTTACTGAGTTACAACATTTTTTTTTGTGTTTACCAAGTTCTAGCAAAGTTGAGTTTTCATAGAGTTTGTTTTGTATTGACATCTAAGGGATTTGTGAATTATGTTTTAGTAACTAATTCACACCTCCCCTCTCAATTACTCCTCTTATATTTCCAACAATTGGTATTAGACCATTTGGTTCTTGCAAAGAAGGTTTTAAGGACCAAAGTTAAAGATTAGGATG
Source organism: Cupressus sempervirens (assembly GCA_028749045.1). NCBI lineage: Eukaryota > Viridiplantae > Streptophyta > Pinopsida > Cupressales > Cupressaceae > Cupressus > Cupressus sempervirens. The sequence goes on along the minus strand of CM053786.1, from coordinate 591,535,815 downwards.
TTTATAGAAGAGAGATTCCTAAGTTGAACCGAGATAACTTTGCAACATGGAAAGAACTTATTAGGTTACATATGGAAACTATCAGTGATTCTACATTGTAAATATCTTGATAATGAATACAAGAATCATACTGGAACATTATCAGTTGAAGATATTGCTGAAAAGAAAAATCACATCTTGATGATTGACATTGCTTCTGCTCTTAATTATGTTTAATTTGATGAAGTCAAAATTTTTACTGTAGCTTATAATAGGTGGATTAAACTAAAATACATCTATGGAGGCAATGACAATGTTAGAAGAGCTAAAGCTAAAAGTCTCAGAGGATAATTTGATCAGATGAAGATGAGAGAAGATGAAAACCTTACAAAATATGTTGAGATAAATAAAGCAAGTGTGAGTGCAATCAAAGCATTTGGAGGAGATATTAAGGACAAAAAAATTGTGAGAAAGGTACTTTGAACCCTTCTTCCTATCTATGTAATTAGAGTGTCTTCTATTCAAGAGATGAAATGTGATCCAACTAGCAAAATAACTTTGGATGCTCTAGTTGGAAGATTGTTAGCTTTTGAGTTGGATAACTATGATAACTATGTCCCTAGTTCCAAAAGTATTGAGTCTACATTTGAAGCCAAGTTTTACTCAAGAAAAGGAGTAAAAAATAAAGGCCAATCAATCAGAAAGTGAAGAAGAAGAAGAAAGTTTAGATATTGATCTTAAAGTTGTTGAATCCCTACTTGCAAAGAAACATTCCAAAGGAAGAGGAAAGTACAAAAGTAAGATTCCTCTAACATTGCTACAAGGTGCCCAAATAGAGAAGACAAGGATGAAAAGAAAAGAAATAAGTACAAAGGAAAAAGGGAATTCAAAACTACAAGGACTACAAGGATAAAGGTAAGAAAAACTTTTTATGGTTAAAGATTCTTATAACAATGAAGATGAAATGGTATATATTGCTATAAAAGATGAATATGATGATGAAGGAGATAAAATGGCTCTTATCTCTCATTTTAGCAAAAATGACACATGGATTATTCATAGTGACTGCTCACATCATAAGACTGGAGAAAAAACAAAGCTTGAGCACATGGAACATTATGATGGTGGTAGTGTGAGATTTGGAAACAAAACCTTGCTGCATAAAAAGAAAAGGATGTATCTAATTAACCAATGAACTTAGATGTGAGAATGTTTATTGGGTTGAAGGATTAAAGCATAACCTATTGAGTGTGGCACAATTGAATAAAATTGGATTCAAGGTAGAATTTATGAATGGAAAGGCCAAACTACTGGATGGAAAAGAAAATCTATTTGGATTTGGCAAACACACAAAAGGTAGTCTATTCTATCTAGATCTCAGTGAAAGTTCATCTTTTATTGCTCAAGTAGAAGAAATCTAATTATGGCACAAAATATTATGTCATGTAAACTTTGATAACCTTGTTAAGATAAGAAAATATAAAAGAGTAAGAGGTATTCATATCTTGAGGAAGCCTAATATGTGTCTATGCAAAAATTGTCAAACCGGTAAGATGGGAAAAACTAGTTTCAAAAGTAAGAACCATCATTTTGAATTAGTCTTAGAGATTGTACATAAAAACTTATGTGGACCTATTGGTATAGAAAGATATAGTGGAGATAATTTTCTCATTCTTATTATTGATGACTATTCTATAATGATAACGATAATGTATCTAAAAGAAAATTTTGAAGCTTTTCAAAAATTCAAGTGTTATCTAGCAAGAGTAGAAAAGGAAACTAGAAAGAAGCTAAAATGTTTAAGATTAGGCAGAGGTGGTGAATTCATTTTCAATAAATTTAATAAATTTTTCATTGGAAAATAAATTAATAGACTGGTATCAGCCCCTAGTACACCTCAGTAGAATGGTATAGATAAAAGAAGGAACAGATCCATCATGGATTGTGCAAGAACATTGATGATAGAAAAGAATTTTGCAATCAAATATTGGAAGGAAGTAATCAATACTATAGTGCATACCTTGAATAGATTAAAGTTGAAGAAAGACTCAAATCAAACTCTTTATTAACTATGGTATGACTACAAACCTAATGTAAGTTACTTGAAAGTATTTGGTAGCAAATGTTATATCTTGAAAAATTTTAAGAAAGGTAAATTTGATGTCAAAGGTGATGAAGTCATATCCCTAGGATACTCCTATAGAAATAACGAAAGTGCACATGTGAGAATTGATGAGTTTGTAGAAAAGAGTGAAGAAGAAAGAAACAAAGAGCCTAAGGATTATAGAAGATTTATTTACTATGAACATAATACTCTACCAAATCTGTCTTGAAGAAAGGAGGCTTCACCTTCTGAGTCCCCAAAATCTCCAAAAGCTACTGAGTTGCAATTAGTGCAACCTGAGTCACATTGAGTTGTTACAATAGAAAACTAAGTCTGATGGACCTAAGTCATAGATAGTGGGATTCAAGATTAATATAGATCATGAAGAAATTAGTGAAACAAATTCCAAATCCAAAGTACCTATACTAGCAAGATATGTCAGAAGGCATCATGCACCTAACCAGATCAGTGGAGATAAATTAGATGGAATAATAACAAGAAACAAATTGAAAGGTACATTTTTACTTGCTGAATTTGAACCTAGAAATATTAAAGATGCTTTGGATAATGAAAGTTGGATTCAAGCAATGAATGAGGAAATAGAATAGATAGAGAAGAACAAAACTTGGACTCTTATTCCTAGACCCAAAGATAAAAAAGAAATTGGCACAAAGTGGGTTTTTAGAAATAAGCTAAATGAAGATGGAGAAGTTTCTAGGAATAAAGCAAGGTTAGTATATAAAGGTTATTCCCAAGAAGAAGGTATTGATTATGATGAAACTTTTGCTCCTATTGCAAGATTAGAAGGTGTTAGAACTTTACTAACATATGCAACACAAAGAGGATTTAAAGTTTATCAAATGTATATAAAATCTGCATTCTTGAATGGAATTCTTGATGAGGAGGTCGACATAGAAAAAACCTGAAGGTGTTGTAAATCCTAGCAAAAGAAATATGGTCTACAAATTACACAAAGCATTATATAGTCTCAAGAAAGCTCCTAGAGCTTGGTATGAAAGACTTCATAACTACTTGGTATAGATTGGTTTTCAAAAAATAAATGATAATAGTAGTTTGTATATCAAAGAAGGACTAGACAAGAAGATTGTGTTGGCAAAAATATTCATGGATGACACTTTATTCACAAGAAATGATGACTTGTGCAAGGAATTTTTAGAAGAAATGAGTAAAGAATTTGAGATTTCTATGTTTGGAGAGATAAAATTCTTTGTTGGATTATAGATCCAATAGAAGGAAGATGGTATCTGCATTACTCAATCTAAATATATCAAGAAGATACTAAAGAAGTTTGGAATGGAAGATTCAAGACTAGTTGGAACCCTTATGTCTACTAGACATAAGCTTTCCAAAAATGATGATTCCAAAGAGGTAGATTAGACCACATATAGATCAATGATTGGAAAATTTTAGTATGTAGTGCATAAAAAGCCTAATATTGCATTAGCAGTTGGTAATGGTGGCAAGATTCTTAAAAAATCCCAAAGAAAATCACATGATGATAATCAAAAGAATCATGAGATATCTTAAAGGTATTGAATACTAAGGTTTATGGAACAAAATAGGAGGTAATTTAGATTGAAATGTATTTATAGATGTTGAATGGGTAGGAAGTATTGATGATAGAAACAACACCAGTGGTGGAGCATTCTTTCTTGATAAAAGACTAGTGTCTTGGACAAGAAAGAAAGAAAATTATATTTTTCAGTCCACATCAAAGGTAAAATATGTGGCAGCAACACTTAATTATTCTAATATTGTTTGGTTCAAACAACTATTGGCAGGTATGCAGATAGAGATCAAGGATCTAGTGGTCATTTATTGTGATAACACCAATGTAATTAATATATCAAAGAATCTAGTGATGAATACCAAAACAAAACACATTGCTATAAAATATCATTTTTTGAGAGAATTGGTACAAGATAAAGAAGTCAAATTGGAATATGTAAACACTAAAGAACAAATTGCAAACATATTCACCAAGCCATTACCTAAGGATGCATTTTTGTATCTAAGAGGTAAGCTAGGGGTAATTCCCCTATCTAAAGCTCACTAAATGAAGCTTAGTGATGCATCAACTAGAGCATGTTAAAGATCAATTAGTTGGTGCAATATTGACAAAGGGCATATTGCAAATGAATTAGTACATAAGGTACATTGATATTCACTGAATATTGTCTTTGTCGTGAGATGTCAAAGAGGGAGAAGTTTATTGTCATATCTCATAGAAATTTTATAAAGATAAAGAGAAAAAGATGTCAAAAAGGGAGAATTAACTTGGTCTAATATTAAAGTTAGAGTTTTCTATTAGAAGTAGATGTTGAAGATAGAAGTTTTCTGACAAAGAGAGAAACTAAAGGCAGAAGGAGTCCATGATAGAGGGAGATCTAATGGATGAGAATTAGAATGAAACTAAGGACATGTTCCTTACTTTATTCTTACTCTATAAATTTCATTGTATTATGACATGTTTTGTTGCCACCAATACCAAAGAGGGAGATTGTTGAATACAATTGATTAATTGTGTATTCTTTGATGTTACACAAAATGTCATTTCATTGCCAGTTAGTGTATGTTGAGCTCACTTGGGCATTGAACATAGTTTTTTATGTTTTTTGAGCATTCTAGAGTTTGCCAAGTTCAGAAGATAGTGTCTATCAAGTTCACTCAAATGTAAAAGAAAAGTTCACTAAAGTTGAGTGATAACTGAGCTCACTCAGTTAATAAAGAAAGTGTTGGATGGAACTAGTATTAATTGAGCTCACTCGGTTACCAAAGGAACTTTTTGAATATGTAGTGTTGACCAAGTTCACTTGGTTAACATAAGAAAATCATTTTTGAGTTAGTGTCTACCGAGTAGGGTTGGCTAACAAAGGATTTTCTTGTTTTGGCATATTGAGTTCAATTGATTTATCTGTTGGTTCTAGCTGACTGAGAAGATGAATATTAATTATTCTAAGTTGTATTCAATATCACTTTACAATATGTAAGATATAAATATAACGTCAAGTTGAGGATTAGAAGATGAAGCACAGTGGAGCATAATTGAAGATTTGATGATGGCAAGAGAATTGGATGGATAAGAAGAAATCCTTGTTGAGATGCAAAAATACATTCAATCAAGAAGGATCAAGTATACAATCTAGAATTGAGATCTATAATCAGCAATTTAGTTGCATCAGGAATCATGCCATCTCATTGTTACTCTCTAACCATTGTAGCAGTGATCTAAATCTCTTAACAAACTTGTCTTAATAGCTATTTGTAAATCCTCTAACAAGGTGGCATTTCTATTGAATTGTCTAAATACATCTAACAAGGCCACTCCTAAGAGGGTGATTATATCCTCTAATAGGTCATGCCTAATAGTGTGTTTTGTAACCTTTAATAGAGTTAGCTTCTAACAAGGTTCACTTCAGAAGAGTAAAAATTAGTAACTAGTTGCAATTGGTGGTTTTTCCCAAATTGTATTTCCACGTTAAATCTTGGTGTCAAGTGTGTTCATGCTATTTATTTTATGTGTTTGAAACTAAGATAAAGTAATATTAATCATAAATAATATCTTAAAGATTTTCATGTTATGAATTTGCCAAACTATTTCAGTGTTTACTGAGTTACAACATTTTTTTTGTGTGTTTACCAAGTTCTAGTACAGTTGAGTTTTCACAAATTTTTTTTTGTACTAACATCTAAGGGATCTAGGAATTATTATATAGTAACTAATTAACCCCTCCCCTCTTAGTTACTCCTCTTATATTCCCAACACTAGTGACTGATGTAAAAGAGATTCTCTTCAAGAGGAATCTCATCAATAGACTAATTGATAGTAGGAAAACATAGTTAGGACAATTGGTGACGTACGTAAAAGGGATCTAAGAACATAGGGTGTTTCCCCTTAGACCAAGTAGGTTTCCCCTAGACTATGACTAGTTTCAATCCATGTAAGTACAAATAGAGTTTCAAAGATAACTAAGAGCGATGAAACAAACAAAATAAAGAAAAAAGTAAAGAAGAAAAAGAAGGAAAGTGACTATATAGAATTTATAAGGTACACTAATAGATGGAGCATTTGAAATAAGAGGCACATGTTTACCAGATTTTCACCTTCTTGGCAGAGATTCTATTTATTCTACCACGATGCATATTTTCTAGGTTTTCATCAGTGGTACTTTTTTCCTTTTCAATTTTTTCGTTCTTTTCTCTTTTTTGATTTTTTTTGTATTTTTTGATTTTCCATTTTCTTGGTATTATCAAGGTGCCTATTGCTAGGTTTTCACCAAGATAATAGATTTTTTAGGCCTTTTTGCAATTTTTAGTATTTTTTTAGGATGTTTAGATATGTATAAAGAGCTTCAAAGAATATTAGTTGTAGAACCTTTTCAGATGAAGGATATTTATTAGTTCCTTGAGCAGTTCTCATTCAGTAGTTGAGAGTTGATAAGTGTCTAATCCAAATACTATAGTGACATCAATGTATGAAACAAGCTACTTTGGCTCAAACTTTCCCTTATGTACTTGATGTTGTTGATTCTTGGGGTTCTCCCTCAAAATGAGGTCACCCACTTGGAAGTCTTGTGGTCTAACTTTCTTGTTGCAACTCCTAGACATCCTCTTTTGGTAAGATCTTAGTTGATTGAATGCCACTTTTCGACATTCATCTAGTAGTTCTATCTCTTGTAGCCTAGATATTCTATAGTCATCATTAATGAGGCCCTTTCAAGAGACTCATGGAGTAGGAATCTTGACCTCAATTGGAAGCACATAATCTACTCTATATACCAAATCAAAGTGCATTGCCCCTATAGGAATTCTAATACTTCTGTAAACTCATAGAGATGGATTGATTTGAAGGTGTCAATCTCTTACACACTTGTTAACTGTGTGATGTAGGATTTTGAGAATAGACTTATTAGAGGCTTTTTCTTGTCCATAATCCTAGGAGTAGTAGATGGAAGAACAATGTTGCGTGATTTTAAACCTGGAACATAGCTCTTTTAGATCTTTTTTTTTAATTTCCCTTGTTGTTAGTGATAATTGAGGAGGTTATACCATACCTATAGATCATGTAATTGATAATGAACATAGTTACATTTTTTCAATTGGCCTTAGTAAGAGGTACTACCTCTACCCACTTTGTAAAGTAGTATGTAGCTATGATATTGAACTTGTGTCCATCTAAGGAGGAAGGAGGAATCTAACCCACCAAACCAAAGGCCTATTAAAAGAATGCCCAAAGTGTGATGAATAGAATTATCTTCCTAGTTGGATCCTAAATTAGATTTATGTAGAGTTGGCACTACTTGCAAGGCTTAGCATACTCATTTGCCTCTTTCTCCATTTTTGGCCAATAATAACCGACTTGAATAAGTTTGTGAGCCAGTTTCAGGCCATTTAAGTGAGATCCATAAATACCTTCATGTACCTCATTTAACATGTGTTTTGACTCTTCAAGTTCTAGACACCTATGGAGTGTACCATCGAGACATCTTCTAAACAAGTTGTTAGCTATGATGACATACCATGAAGCATTTTAGATGAGGTGACATTTTTTGTTCCAAGTTAGAGTATCTAGAACAATCTAGTCATGTAAGTAAGAGTATATGTGGTGGTAGCAAGATTAATCATGTCTTATGATAGAATAGAGCATCCTGGATTTAGGAGAGTCATAAGAAAGGTAGGGTAACATTTCCACCAGGAACTCATTTTTAAAGTCATTTTCTAGCATTTGTTACATGGAAGCTAGAGTGGCCATTAAATTAGCTACCTTAATATATACTCAAGGAATCTACTGGAAAGTAACATATGCAAAGTACTTCTTTAAATCATCAACCATTCTTTTATAGGGCATCAATTTTTCATGCTTTATTTGATATATGGCATTGACCTAGTTTATTACCAATTGTGAGTCTCTAAAGATGTTCATTCAATCTACCCTCCATTCAATGGAAATATTCATTCCATTGATTAAGGCTTCATATTCAAAAATGTTATTTGTACAAGGAAAAATAATCTTGTATGCCTTGCATAGAGAGTACTTTGTGGGGTGGTGAATAGTATTCCAGCACCATATCCTTATTATGTGAATGATCTATCAAAGAATATAGTCTATGTTTGGTGTCTTAGAATTAGAATGGAATCATCAGAAAATTCAATGTTCGATGGTTGGTGACTTTGTAATGGTGCTTCTACTAATTGATCAGCGATCACTTATCCTTTTATGACTTTCCTTTCTACATACTCATTGTTGCACTCACTCAGTATCATGACCCATTTTGCTAGTCATCTTATCAAAATAGATTTTCTTAGTAGATACTTTAATGAATCAATTTTTGTAATCAATCTTGTAGTGTGAGAATTCATGTAGTATCTCAACTTCTAGAAAGTGAAAAAAACTACCAAGAAATATTTCTCAATAATATTGTAATTCATTTCATACAAGACTAATGTATAACCGATATAGTAGATATTTTGTTCTTTATTATTGTGTCTTCTTGAGCCAACAAGATGCCCAAGGAAGAGTCATTTGCAGAGATGTATCAAATTAGTGGCTTCCCATGAATGGGAGGCATTAGTATGGGGGGTCTAAAAAGATATTACTTGATTTGCATTAAGCTTTGATCACATTCTACACTCCAATTTTATTTCGCACCCTTATGTAGAGTCTTAGTAAAGGGTTGTGATTTGTCTACTTGTTGTGAGATGAGCTGATGAATAGACTAAAGTCTTCCCTATAGTCCTCTCATTTGACTAATGTTCTAAGGTGGAGGCATTTCTATTATAGCTTGAACCTTTTGAGAGTCCACCTCTATGCCTTTTGTAGAATTAATATACCCTGGTAATTTTCCTCATGTGATGTCAAAAGGACACTTCTTGGGATTCAATCTACGGTGAAATAATTACATGTGATCTAATATAGGTCCCAAGTCTTTAAGGTATGTGATTCTCTACACGCTCTTAGCCAAAGTATCATCAACATAATCTTCTATTTTTTGTGCATCATATCATGGAAGATTGTTGTAATAGCTCCTTAGTATGTTGTGCTAATGTTCTCTAATCCAAATGGCATTACATTCTAGTAGAATGTCCCCAATGCATAGGTGAAGGTAGACTTTTCTTGGTCTTCTGGCATAATATTAATTTGGTTATAGCTAGAGAAACCATCCATTATTGAATACATTTCAAACCTAGCCATCATGTCCACTATTATGTCAATGTTAGGTAGAAGAAAATCATCCTTCAAGCATGCTTTATTGAGATCCCATAAATCAGTACAAACTCTAATAGATTTATCACATTTGGAAATTGGAACTATGTTTGATATCCATTCAACATAGTCAATGATTCTAATGAATCTATCTTTCAATAGTTTTTTTTATTCATCTTTGACCAAAAGTGTGACATGAGGGTACATCTTTCAAAGCTTTTGTTTAAAAAAATTTACCCCTGGTGCAATGGACAAGTGATGCATAATAAGGTCAAGATTTAAAATTGGTATATCTAAGTATGTCCATGCAAAGTTCATTTTATTTTCCTAAAAGAAAGTAGTGAACTCTTCTTTTTCCTCGGTAGATGATGACTATGCAAGATGTATGATGTGTGGATGTTCTTCAGTACCCAAATTTTCTAGTTGTGTTGGTTTTATTAGCATTAATGATCATTCTTGAAAGTGACTTAGAAGTGCATCAAATATCCCATTCTTAGGTGACTCAAAGATGTTTTCACCTTTGGATACATTTTTTTTTGTTGTTCTAGGCTCTGATACTACCACAACATGGTTTTCACCATTGAAGCACCTATTCTTTTTCTTTTTGATTTTATGATTGAGATATTTGATGTAGCTTTAGTCATGTTTTAACATTGTGTTCACTAGTGGAAGACATTATTGATTTGACAACATTTAGGTAATAAGTGAGTGTAGTCGTTCTTGAACATAGGGACTCCGCTAAATGTAGTGTTTGAGTTCTAGTCTATTATCTTGGGATAGGTGAGTGAAAGAGAAGTGGTAGGTTCAAGTGTGTTCATAGTATAGTCATCAAATGTGTGAGTAAGTAAGTCAAGGCCTAGTTTGATTTCATCCAAATACATGTTATATTTCCTCTTAGTCTTAATGACATCAACTAAAAACATGTCAACATAAGTAGAGTTAGACTCATTAGATCAAACCCTAGATTTCTCTCCTACTTTGAGTTGGTTTTTTATATGTGTATACTATGCCTATATCTTTATTAGGAGTTGCATCTATGAGAGAATCAAATTCATACTCTCAAGAATGAGTACTACATGGGGATAAATTGAAGTATTCCCAAATAGTCATGGGTGCCCATTCTCCACTTTTAGTGTTATCTTGGTTTTAGTCAATTCTTTCAAAAATAAGAGCATGACCAGACTTGCCCTATTCCAATTAAGTTAGGGGAATATCAATAGTATTCTTAGTAGAATTACTATGAATTTTAGCAGTACTGATACATAGTACAAAGTCATCAGGCTCTACAAAGAGCCTAGCAAGATCCAGTGGAATAAGATAAGGAAATAGATCATCATCATTATAACTTTCCTCTTGATTCTCAAAGTCAGCCTGATATTTAGGTTCAAATGGAATATCAAACTTCGGCACAAATTTGTTGATTCCTAAGTGAAAGGGTACTTTCTTGAGACCTAGGCCTCATGTATCATGAGGCTATCTAGACATAGCTTCAATTGGATCTATCAGTGGTTTATTGTTTTTTTATATAGGACCATTACCTTTATAGCTAAGTCCTTTTATTAGTTTGATACCTTATTTATAGGAGTTATTTAATGAGACTGGACTGTGAGATCAGCTAGGACCTCTTCCTTATGTAGACAAGTAAAAATGGCCTTGTTCTCATATTTGTCTTCTAAAGCTACACTGTCATCAAAGATGGTCTTAGGTGATACACTAGAGCATCTCTTTGCTTCAGATGGGCTCCCATAGTTACAGGGAGATATAGGAAGAGACATTGGATATAGCACTAGTTTAGTTGATATTCTCCCATACCAATTTCAATTAGCTTGGGAGTCTTTTCTATTTCTTTTAACTTGTTAACATGAGGTCAATAGACTCTCAATTGGTCAAAATAAAACTATTCGTAGATTTGAGCATGTTACAAGTGTAGCTAGTGTTGGTAGGTATTGTTACCTTTGCCCCTTGGAGTGGGAATTTTATACATTGATGATAAGTTGAAGGGATTTCTTGCATCTCAAGAATACAAGGTCACCCTGATAGTATATTATATGCCAGAGGGATATCAAGGACTTGATGAATGACATCTCACTCTATAGGTCTAGCTCTAATAGGAAACATAATAAGAACTTTGGATTTGTATTCTTCTTCATCATATGCACTGATGATAATTTTTCTATGAGGATCAATAGACTCCTCATCATAGCCTAGTTGAGAAAGAAAAATAGTGAAACAAATGTTAAGACCAACACCATTATTTGTAATCACAAGGCAAACATGTTTCTGATGGATCATGACTTCAATATACAGTAGTTGGTTGTAAGGATGATCAAAGAATTATTGTCCCCTTCAAATAAGGTCAAGTACTAAGCTGATGTCAAGTGCCCTACCATGGATTGAAAATAATTGAGGTCAAGATCCTTAGGGATGCTAGCCTCAACAAGAGGTTTGTCAAGAATCTTCATATGAGTAGGCAATATTTTAAGTAGTTTTAAAATAGTTATCTGAGCATTAGTACATTGTAATTGTTAGAGTATGCTATAGTTTTTAGTAGTAGAAGATGTTAAATTTTTTGTTTTATCATCAATTGAACCAGTAGTAGTCTTGTCTTTGAGTTGTTCAATTTTAGGAGCATAAGGCACACAGCCTTTGAGTACTATCTTAGCATGGGATTGTGTGATAGCATTAGCACAAAACTGTGATTGTCCTTCATTAGGTTTGAGAGATATAGCCCCTCTAAGGACAAAGAAAATCTTTGGATTTGCATTATCACTTTTCTGTTTGATTGTGATAACATCACAATATTTAGAGTCTAGAGGTTTAACCATATTTATTCCATTATCCTTATCGATATATGTATAGATGACCTTGTTGTTATTTGTTGGTTTAGAAGTTTCTCCCTTTTCATATAGAGGAAGCTATTCTTTGAATTATTTATGATATGAGTTCTTGTTATGTCCTCCCACAACTACATCACCATCATTAATGGGGTCATGGATCTTATCTTGTAGATTAATGATGTTGTTCGTTTTATGGCATTTGTTTTGGTAGTTTTCAAAATATGCATTTGTCTTCCACCATTTAGGTCTCAATTGTGAATCATGTGGATGAGAATTATCTAGAGGAGTGAGAATCTAATTTTGAAGTGTCTTGTAGAGTGTTGGCCTAGTTTTTTCACTTTTTAGAATTTTTGCAAAATCACAGTGAAAAATCTAGTTACTTAACAAAATTAGGGGTTATGTGTTCTCAAATTGATGTTTTCCCTAGATAAAAATCCCTAAATTTGTTTTCCCTAATTGCTTTTTCCTCTAAGTCTCAAAAAAAGGGTTGCAGTTATTTGTATTTTCAAAAAGTGTGCTGCAAATATTTTGTAAGCCCTAAAATACTTACAAAGTAAGCCATTTATTATTTGATTTTGCATAAATCTTTTATTTTTCACAAAAATATCCTTTTTCCCTATTGCGTATTTCCTTCTTAACTAGAGGTTTACTATGAATTAGTTGGTGCAGCATTATTCTAAAAGCTTTAACCTTTGTTGAGTTTAGTTCATTAACTGTCGATCAAAAGAAGATCAATGATGAGCATATCCCTACATCCTAAAAATGTCAAAACTTTAAGCAAATCAGGGAAGCACAATAATGCCACATGGAATTGGTGGGTCCATTCTTTTTGGTGGTCACATAAGGATACATGTCAAAATAGTTGATAGAGTGGTATTACTTCATTGGATAAGAATACTAACTAGACCAAAGAAGGGTCCATCTTGCAGGATCATCAATTAAGATTAAGATCAATGTTTCTCACATCCCCACATTATGAAAGTGTTTGAAGTTTAACGAATGTGGGGAAGTGAGGTTGTGACAAGTAGACATGGTGGGGTTAGCCACTTCATTGGTTTCCAGGTGATTCTGACTTGGAAAAATGCCAAATTTTTTAACCTAATTTGTCAGAGGTATAGTGTGTAAGCGAAGGTGGATGTTGAGTTGGATCAATGGGCCCAATTTTTTAGAGTAGGTGCAGTATTAATAAGGATCACTCAAGATCCTCAATCAAGATTAAGATTGATGATCATCACTTCCCCACATTATGAATGTGATCATATTTTAACCAATGTGGGGAAGTGAGGTTTTGACACATGTCCTACTTCCAAAAAAGATAATGTAACTTTTATTTTTTAAAGCTTGATCATCTGATTTTGCATAAATTGATGGCTAGGGTTCAAATTTTGTGGCACAGTTTGAAATATGACTATTAGAATATTAACTCTAATCAATGAAAATTCATGTGGATATAATTTCCATAAAAGTTGTGATTTCTCTCACTATTGAGTACCAAGTTATAGAATTCTCAGAGTGTGAAATTTTTCAGAGCTCAAAATACATTTTCTCAAAGCTATGAATTATTGTAAACAAAATCCTCAATAAAGTAAAGAAATTCATCTGGGTAAGTACTTAAAACCTCTAGCTAATTGAGTGGCTACAATTGTATTAAAAGAATATAGATACGATGCCTCTATGAAGGAATTTTTTGAGAAAGGTGGATTACCTTTTTAAGGGTCATGCATGATGATTTTTTAGAATGATTACCACAATCTACCAATGACTTCTCTAAAGGAAAATTATTGATAGCAAAAATACCTAGGTTATTGCTTAGCAAGGGTTTCTATAGCAAGGCAAATTGGTTAAGGGATGATAAGACATCTCTTGAGGGTCTAGAGATTTTTTGCAAATGGTTCTCTAAAAGAAAGCATGATACTCCTATAAGAAATTTGTGGGATTTTGATATTGGCAAGTTGGTTGTTCCAAGTTTTTTCTTCAGCAATGATCGATTGGCCATGATAGCAAAGAGGTATGACCTTATTTCAAGGATAGAAAAAAGTAATGTTGGGGATAACCTTTTCAAAGTTTCACTAGAGGTAATTAGGGAGGTCTTCAATTTGAACCCTAACCATGCAATCCATGAAAAGATTGACTTGGAAGACTTGCAAGCTAGGTATGATACTTAGAAAATATACCTAAGAGGTGTGCCATTGCAAGAACATTTTTTTTAAGATAAGTCAATTTCCATTAGTAATAGAGAATACTAAAAAGCCACTATTAAGAAAGTATTTTAATCACAGGGCTCAAACACTCTATTTTTTCCTTTGCAATATATTTAGGATGGATGAGAAGGATCACATCCAAGGATCTATTGTGTTTATCATTGCTCAAACATTAAAATATGGCATCAGCTCAATTTTTTTACTTTACCACATATTTGGTAGAGGAAATTCATCATGGATTGATGGGTATCAGTATGGAAAATGTAGAAAAACCTTTTTTCTGGTATTCTATGTTGATGCATATATGTCTATACTAGGGTCTCACTTTTTTCTCCAAGGAAATGAAGCTAGAGCTAGACAAAGATGGAGAAAAGCTCTCAATTTAGTTGTGCAGTGTAGACATGACATTGGAGGTCACTGATGCTAGCTTCGTTATATTTGATAAGTATTTTGCTTCCAAGCTCAAAATTCTACTGACTAGAAATAACCCTAGGATACCTCAATCCTTGTTGGAATTAATTAGACTAAAGGATCATGCTAAAGGGCTAAAGTTGAGCCATAATTGGGGAGACATTATTGCATATGTAGTCTCTACTACATTCAGAATATACAATTTCCTTGGAAAACCACATGTACTATCATATCAAGTTCCTTTAAAGGTAGGGATTGTAGAGCTCTTATGGTAGATAGGAGTGTTAGAAGAAAAGGAGTTGATTGGCAGATCTAAAGGAACATTTTTCCCTTAGATTACTATTGTTCACAAAAAAAATTTGTCAAAAAAGGCTAGAGGCATTTAGAAAAATATCTAGAAAATTATTAGATAGCCTAGTCCCATTCTTGATTCATAGATCCTAATGGCTTTTATGATTTTTTCATGGAGAGAACAAGAGCTAAATCTCATGAACATATTGTTTATTTCCCCAAAGATGTAGTTAGAAATCATTTTTCACTACAAGAACAAGAGGTTAGAAAAGAAAAGTGGAAAGTGTATAGTAAGGTTCTTGAATTTGTCAATGCTTTTGAACCAAAATATAACCCCCTTGCTGATAAGAACTATTAAGGTGCTAAAATGGATATGCTAATGAATAAATTTGTTGGTTTTATGCAAACTCTAAATGAGAAGAAAGAAATCTTGACTCAAAATTTTCTAGATAAGGCCATTGACATAGAGAATAGGTTGGCTAGTAGAGCAATCATAAACCTAGGCCAATATACACCATAAAAGAGACCTGGATATGTGGTAGCAAAGAGTGTACAACCTGTGCCTCTTTACAAAAGACAAATTTTAGAAAGCCCACCTACTGAGCCTATTTTAAAGAATGAAAAAATAGAATAGGGTTATTCTTCTAGGGTTCAAGAATATTCTCCCACACAAACCTCACTCAATATAGATGATGAAGACTTCTTAAGGGAGCAATTGAAACAAATGAGAGGGGAGAAGGACATTGTTATAACAACAATCAAGATGGAAGAAGTGCCTAAAGATCCACCCATGCCAATATTATCCCTCACTATAGGAGATTTTTAGGGTAGGGAAATTAAACATGTAATAGAGCAAGCATCTTAGAATTTTTTGGATGATGAAAGCTTTATAAAATCTAGAGAGTTTACCCAATCTTTGTGGAGAAGAAATATTAGCAATTTTGAGATGAGATGCAAAAGGATTAAAATAGAGCAATCTAATAAGAAGGAATCTAAAAATTGAAGAAAAGGTCAAAGCTAACCTCATAGAAGAGTTTTCACAAATAGTCCCTAAAGGGAGTAGGCAGCTGCTAAAGGATTCGAGGGCCACGATACTACTAGAGTGGGATATTGCCAATGTAATGATTTTTGACATAGTAATAAAGGCAAAGGGCACCAAATTTAATACTGAGGAAGAAGCCTTGCAAGCCCATAAGGGGTTGAATTATAGAGATGATCATCAAGCCTTGGTAATATGGCCCATTCAAAAAAGAAGCAAAGCTAGAATTCAAGAAGTGTTAGATTCTGAGCACATAGGAAATCTTATGGTTTATAGGATACATGAGGTGTATAGTGACAAAGTTGCTTGGATGACCAAAGAAATGGATGATTTTGGAGCCATAGTTTCTACCAAGGATAAGAAAAAATTCTTGGAATTGAATAATAAATTTTAGAGGGTTTTGGAGGCATATGAACAAAGAGGAAGGAAGATAGATCAACTAGAGAGACAATTGGGGAAAGGAAAAGTAGACATGCAACTTGGTCAGCTCAAGATTGCCTATCCTTCTCATCCTCTAGTGACACCCTTTAATACCATCCTGATTATAGAATATCCTAATACCCCAAAAGAACACCAACTATACACAGCTGATGAGTTAGAAGAATAGAAAACAAAATTATATGCAATGCATGTGGAATTGACCATGAAGCATGAAGATAGAATTAGAGATACAATCTTGTACCTTGTGGATAGAGTTGGTTGGCCTTCTTTTTACTTGGAATTATCAAAATTGGTAGAGATATGAAATGTGCTAATGAATAATGAGGGAGCCTTAAGGCCAATTATGGATAAATGGGTTAGCAAGGGAGATGTCATTACAACCCTTTGTTGTCATGTTATAGATTTATCTGATGAATGGGAGGATAGGAATTTTGATTAAGTTAATGACCTTTTGGAATTTGATTGTAAGGGAAACTTATTGCATAGACAAATAAATAAGTGTTTCATCAAATACTTGGACCAGAATTTTGATCTTTTTCCACATGTGATTAAAACTATAGGCGAGATAAGGGAAAAAGAGGAATGGGCTAGGGAATTAAATGAGTTAATAAGCATCAGGATTTAAATAGCTATAAATGATGAAAAATATATTTCATTTTCCAGAACCACAAAAGAGATAGTACAAGTATAGTTTTTTTTTAATTCTTTTGAGCAAGACTTTCAAGAAATAAGAAAGATCGGGAGAAGTGTCTTGAAAAGGCATCAAGAAATTTTGAATTTCAATTGGCCTAATAATATTCTTTTTGACAAATGGGTAACTAAATACTCACTAGCAATATAGTTAATGTAAGAAGCTATTGATGAAGAAATTATAGCCAAAGTAGTGGCTACAAAAAAAGTGCAATTGGTTTATGTGTTAGTTCAAATAGACGTAATTAATGAAGAATAAACAATTGCAACTATGGACATGGTAACCCAAACTAATGACATGGCAAAATATCAATGAATTATAATAATTCTTGATCAAAGAACCTAACACATCAAGTGTAGATCAAGTGGCCCCACAACTAGAAGAACAAAAAATGTAAGTGAACCAATCATCAAACATAGGAGATCAATGAATAATTATTGCAACAAAATTGGTCCCACAACAAGAAGATGAATGATAAAGATATTTTGTTGTAAAGAAACAAGGAAATGCCAAAGTTTTTTCTTTTTGTGATAATGAAAAAATTTTCCCCTTTGTAAATATTCATATTAAGGATAGGTTCCCTTTTCTCTCTAAGCCTAAATCTTGTTGCATCTCACATTATGTAAGTGAGTTTCCAAGGCTAGAGGAGGGTCTGAAATCCATGTAAATTTTAGTGTTATGCTATTTGCATCTAGTCCAGTCAGTCTTTGTGTCAATTTTATGATGTATTCATTAGTAAATCTAAGAATACAAGTGAACATTGAATGATAATTTGTCATGTCTTGAAGTATTTCTGAGCTTATACCAATATTTTATGATTTTCAAGGAAAATTAATACAAAAGGAATGTTTTGCTATATCTATTTTCTCTAAATTATGTTTGCATTTTTATGTGTTGGTTATGTTGGGATTGTATGAGCAAGGTACATGCAATTTAATGTAACTAGGGTAGGTTGTATATCAATTTTTTGTTTCTTTTAATTCAAGGAATTAAGTAAATGCTTCAATAAATTGGTAGGATTTCTAGTTATATAAGAAGGATATTCATAAGAATGGGATTTAGTGTTAATTGCTGATATAGTTGATTTTAAGGCAGTTAGTTAGGTCAAGGTTTGTTGGGTAGACTCTAAATACCAATGGATAAGGCATTGATCATCTATTTGTTTGCATATTGAAGAAATTATGGAGTTGCATAAAGCATAAAATCAATATCAAATCAACTTTTACTTTATTGTTTGAAGTTAAATTGCTGGTCAACACTTATTTGGAAGAATTATATCTGTGTCATAGTTAGCTATTGTAATCAAGAGCTATTTGTAAATTCAAGAAGAATTATGATCATTTCTTCTATAAGGGATAGATTTCTAAGGAAAAGAATATCAGCTAGTGAAATGTGAAAAGAATATCAAACATATAGTCATCGCAATCCCTATGGTGCACCTGCTTAAGCCCTATAGAGTTTGAAGTATATAGAATCCCTATGATTTTTTTAATGTTGGGTCCAGATCTGAAGAATTCTCAGTTGAATATAAGAAGTAGCTAGCCCTTAGATTGAGTCTTGTCCTCTGCATCCTAGTATCAGTTTTTTGTACCCTTATAATTTTAAAACACCAACAACATGGTGATTTTGTTAGGGAGTCGATGATAGAAACAAACTCTAAAGTTCCTAAATCTCTAATGTAATCCCTTATCTGATGTCATATTCCTATTGTTTTGTAAAAAATGTTCTTGGGTATTGGTTGTTGTTGAGCAAAAAATGTTGAGAATTTGTGAAAGATCCAATACCACGAAAGTTGTGATGTAGAATGGGTTTGTAAACTGCCTTATTGGCCAAATAGATTTGTTTTTTGAAAGTCTACAATATAAAGTATTAGGGTTGGGTCTTTTTTGTCAGATTCTATTTTAAGAAAAGTTCCCTCATAAAATTTCCTTGTCTTTTAGCCAAATAAAAGATATTTCCCCTAGGGGGTGGCGACTCAGTCTTAGGTTTTGTTACTAGTGCTTATATTAGAAAAGTGAAAATGGTTGATAAGAGGGAAAATATGAGAGATTATGTAAAAGAACACCTAGATATCCCATTGTATATAGATTTACCAAAGGGTGGTAGAAATAATTGGCCTAAAGAGAAAGAGGAATCTAGTCATACTTAAAAACCTAGAGATAGCCTGCAATACCAAACCTTAGCTAAGAAAGAGATTTCATCTCATAGTTCTAAATTTGAAACCACTAGGCTCTTCGGTAATGTTTTCATAATGTCTTATCATGAAGTAGGGTTTTATCAAGATAAAATGGTATCATCTGTAGGAGATGCTATTTCCAAAACTAGTGTTGTATAAGAGATGAACCATCATCTTAGGCCTAGAAGAATTTAGTCTAACAGACCAAATCTTGAGCAAGCCCCTTACGTTGAAACAAACCTAATATATTTGGATGATTTTGTAGAATTTGAAGGTACAACCATAGACCATAATTATTTATTCTCTAAGGTAGAAGTCCTTGTTGGAAATATTCAAGACTATGCTAAGTTACTAAGAGGGAAGGGGTGAATTAGTAACTTCTAAAACTTTAACAATTTCAACAATTAATCTAATAAATCAATTAACACTTAGTTCATCACATCTGATCTAATTGCATGTATGAGAAATTGAAAACATGAAAGCATCCACGACACTTGAACACAATGATTTGGTGAGCTAGAAACCTTCCAAATAGAAAGTAAAATTGGGGTGGGGATGATACCCACAAACTTTAGTACTATAGCATAAAGGTGGCCTGGTAAGGCTTACATTGATCACTTCTAATGATCTTCCCTTTTAGGAGCAAATAGGACTACTAGGTCCACCTTGTGAGAGGATTTACAAACACACAATGAAGTATACACTCGGTAAAGAGATTTAGAAAAGACTATTAGGTCTACCTTGTTAAAGGATTTTGACTGGTTCACCTATTAAGATGAAGTAGTAGATCTCTAATTTGCAACCGAGTCTGCTGATAGAGATTCCTTAGTTTATTGATCACCTTTCTATGATATATTTGTCACTACTACTCCTTGTACTGATGTAGCCTTTATAATTCTTTATCTGTTGTATTCACAATACATATGCTTTCACATTCACATTCTTGCACTTTCTTGCTCTTACTTACATACATGGGATATGATACAATACATTACATATATATACCAATCCAAATTACAAAATTACAAAGTCAACCATGACACAAGTCAACACAAATATTACAAAGTTGATCCACATGAAGATACTCTGGTTCTAAAGACTAACTCGATGAGGTTCTGATTTTTGGCATCCACTATCACTACTTGGCATCATCATGATCTTGGTAGACATAGAAGCTTGGTCCATACTGATCACTTTCAATTAATCTTGAACTCAGTCTACATCAGTGACTTGATAGATATTGTGCAACTCAGCAAACACTGAATTACTTGGTTGCCATGAAGTAGCTCAGTTAACACTGGCTTTGCATCGCATGAACTAAGAGCTTGGTAGACACTGCAATGCTTGGTGACCACTGGCTTCACATCACATGAACTACAAACTCAATAACCATGGATAAGCTTGTATACACTAAAATACTTAATTTGAACTGTTGGACTTCACACTAACTAAATCTTCTTAGTAACCACTGGAATTGGTCCAAAGGACTCAGTAGTAACTGTAGAACTCGGTGGCTACTAAATCACATGGAAAACATTGTAAACTATTCAATGAGCTTGGTACTTATATAGATTATAAATAAGTGTGTGTCACTAATAACAAACTTGACTAATATGTCAAAAATCTCCCTCTTTGGCATTAGTGACAAAAACACTTATTAGCTCAAAACTGAATACCTTGTATTCATTACCATGTGATACTAGCTCAGTCTATTTTTGAGATTTTTCAAAATTGATCTTTGTAAGGTATATACAAAGTAATTATGCACCATAGCATATCTCTCCCCCATACTGTATGATCTACTATGTGAATGTGACTTTTCTCTTATATACATATCTCCCCATGTAACTTTTCTCCCATATCTCATCTCCCCCTTTTTGATAGTAATGCCAAAGATTTATTCAACATATTTACATGGAGACACCAAAATGAGATTAGAATTTAGAGTGTACCTTGAGGGTAATTGCCAAGGTTTTATCCCAGTTCTCTTGTAATACCTTACATGTGTGAATGGAAATTTGTACTTCTATTTATAATTCAATCATGTGGTCTACAATAGAGAAGTTGTTATCATGAATCAGAGTCTTTGAATATACATTGTGTTTTTGCATAGAATCTATAACTAGAAGGATCATATTTTGTAATTCAACTAATGTTGAATGGATCCTTGCTTCTTCTCTTAACAATTCAGCTTGCATGTCTGACAAAAATCTAATCTTTTTGAAATGTATAAAGCTTGAACTAGGGTCAATTTGTAGCTGTTGAGCACTTGCTTTAAGATCACTATAAATTTTGGACAATTTGTCCTTTACTTCCTTAGTATACTTAGTGACATCACATAGCTTTGCAAAAAGTGATTACACATTTGAACAAGATGCCTCAAGATTGACCAAAATTGTTGAAAGATCATCTTGATAAATAGCTATTTGCTAAGCAATGTGTTCCAACACTTTATTATTGAATTTCTTTTCAGCCTTTTCAACTAGCTTTTCTTGACATTCAGTGTCCTTGTTGAACTTTTGGAAGCTAAAATAGAATAGGTTGAGAAGAATCAACCTCAATTCCTATAGCCTTGGACAAAATATTCCTGGCATCATCTAAAATCTTATACTCTATGTCTCTCTTCTCTCTCAATCTTTGTTGCTTGGCCTTTTTCTGGAGGAGTTCACCAAATATGTGCATTTGGTCTACTGAAACACTGTAGATATCCCATTTGGTAATTTGTATTTCTTCATCCAAGTCTATATCTTCCTCTATCTCCTTTCCTTTCAAAAATTTTGTACTCAGTTGAGCCTTAGGCTCAACTGTCCTTGCACTTATTGCCTTTGTACCTAAAATGGAAACAATAGTAGACATACTTGGGCTTGCAATAAAAATTGATATAGTACTAACTAATGGAATACTTCTAGAAATGTTTAAAGAATCCAAAATTGATGAAGTCAAAATATTAGAATGTAAAACTAAAGTAGACAAAACTAGAGACTTTACCATGGATGAACTCAAAACTAAAGAAGTCAAAATTGGAGAAGTGATGACTAAAGAACTCAACTCAGCAGATGAAGAGGGAGCCTATAGCTCAGTTGATGAAGTAGAGATCATTTCTATCAATGATATGTTGAGCTGAGTTGGTGCAAAGAGTGTTTGGAAATTTGATGTATCAGTAGTAGTCACAACCAAACTTTCTGAAGCTATCTCCATACTTGACATAATCAATGGTTTTCTCAGGGAGTGAGGAAGTGAGGTAATGATTGTAGTAGCTATCTTACTTGGATTAGTCTCCTCATCATATTGCTTATCTTCCTCGGTAGCTTCTGCACCTTGATCCTCTTCATCTTCCTCATTATCAAAATGAGTCACTTCTTCAACATTTTCTTCTTCATCTTTCTCCTTATCTTCTTCTTCATCAACATCCTTTACTTCAATTAGATATTCACTTGGTTTATGAAGATGATAAATGTTTTGCCAAGTTTTTGTAGTATTTTTAACAACATGCTCTATATCCTTAATCAAAATTAAATGAGTATTAAACCTTAGAGTCAATTTCTCTTCATTTTTCTTTAAAGACTCTTTCACCTCAACATCTGATATGCTCAATAGTAGCTACCTTAGGGTTTGTGCATAAATGTCTTTTACTTTTTGCATGGAAAATCCCATCTTGGCTTTATTTTCCTAGCAATTCACTAGAGATTTGAGAGGTGATTTGGTCTAGTGAGTACTTCCATTTACCCATTTTTCTTAGCACCAATTCTTTAACTTGCTTCTACTTTTCCTTTGTCCTAGTTTAATATTTCAAAGATTTAAAATTTTTTATTTGAGCTCCTTCTTCCAATTGCTTCAATTTTTCTTGAAAGGTGGGTGGAGGTCTGTTGAGTACAATGTCACTTCCTTTCTTCTATGACCTCCTTGTGAAGACTATAGTAGATTCCTTTATAGGCTTGGTGATGATCACCTTGCCCTTTTTCTTCAAAAAGTTCTTCTTCTTTCTTAGATTATTCTTCATCCTCTACTTCTTCCTCATCTTCACCTTTACCCTTGGTTAACATGAGAGGTGCACTAGATTCTAGTTGGCTATCCTCCTCTTCCCTTTGTTAACCACTTGTGGAAGCTTTATATCTAGCTCTATACTTGCCTTAGCCTCTTCATAAGTACCAAAGTAAGGGACCTTGGGGTCAACAAGTTCATTGACAATGGGTTCAATGATATCCTTGGTCTCATTAATATTCACCTCATAGCCAAGAGGTTTGACCCATACAACTCTAGGCTTGACTACCTCAATATATACCTTGTCACAGTCAACCATGAAGCACACATCATCCTTGCAATCTTCAACTAACTTCTTTGGAATTCTAAACCTATTGTTCATTTTCTCTTTGAACACTTTGAAGTAGTTGTCCATGATGTTACCATAATTATCTCCCATTTTTGTAATATATTCATTTATTTGGTATAGTATAGGCACATCTTTTCTCCATACTATAATGCCTTTGGAAGGGAAGAACTTCTTAACATAAAAGAATAAACTATTTAATAGAGAACCAAATCTGCATGGGTTATTCTTGGAAGTTCTAATACTTTCCATATTCTTGTTGAATTGCCTCAATAATAACTCGGAAAAATCATAAGACAATTTGTTCTTAACCACTTTATATGTCAAATCTAGGACTTCACATGATACATTGTTAAGACAACTTGAACTATTTATCTTATGAGCTATAACATGAATTCCAAACTTCAACTATGCATCAGTAACACTACTTATTTTCATACCTCTTCCATCCCACTCAATTAGGGTTTTCTTCTCCAACTCTTCTTGACCTAGAGTTTTAGTTGTTTTGGCTTTGGTGAGCATGGGAAGGCTAGTGATTTAATGAATCATCTTCTTGGTTACGAAAATTGGCTACTCTAACTACAATTTTTTTTTATGCACCTGGCTAAGGATATACCTAATCCATTTTATTTGAAACTTTTGGGGCATATGGGGAATATGTATTAACCCTTTTGCTTCCAAATGTTGATGCTCGGGTTTTAGGGTTCTGTCAACACATAACTGACCTAGGGCATCATCCATCTCTAGAGTACCAATTTCTTGAATTGTACATTTAAAATGAGTTTGAATTTCATTAACAAGAAGTACCTTGGGAGAGACTTGAGATTGAGCTTCACTTGGGTCTAGGGTTTCAGCAATTGTGGGCATGAGCTTGAAATCTAGTGCTTTCCATCCAACACCTCGAACCAACATATCAGAACCTTTACTGACCTTGCTGCTATTGGATACCATTTTCACTTGGTAGCTTGAGAGAACTTCAAAAAAAATTGTAGGAAATTTGCTCAAGTTGCTTGATCGCATAGAAAATAGCTCTTTGCAATAGTACTCAAAAATGTATAGTAAGAAATGAATTCAATTCCATATCTTTTGTCAAAATTTCACCACTAATGCTCAATACGGTGGTAGATGAGTTGACATTATGCTTGACAATCTGTCATCCACTTTCCCAATGTTCACTCGATAATGCCTTCATGATTTGGTAACCATAAGTGCCTTAGTTACTCTCAACCTTGGTCAATAGAGTCTATGACACAACCTTACTCAGTAGAGAAAGTAACTCGGTAATAACTAATATAGTTCTTTCTTAGTGATCCTTTTGTATCTTGTATACGGATTTGGATCTTTTGTTACCTTTCAATTGGAATTGATTCAGATGTCTTCTTTGATAGTCTGATTCCAGTTATTCCTTGAGAACTTAATTAGGAATGGTAGAGTCACCCAATTCTTGAGTGACTTGACCATCATTACTTGGACCAGTATCCTTGGTAGAATTAGGAATCCATTGTTGTCTCATCTAATTTCAGATGTTATTAGCCTTTGCTTTCTTCTCATCTTCAATTTTACCAGTATTCATACAATTCTTAGCAAGATGAGGAAGTTTTGTACAAATAAAAAATATTTTAGTGGTATCTCTTTTCCTGATATGATGTTTAACACAATTCATACCAACATGTCCAAATTCTTCACAGTAATGACATCTACACCAGGTATTGTAGTCCCAACCAAATATTGCTTTCACAATTTTTTCTACAGGATTCAATGTCTTTGTTTTGCATTTTGATGCCTTTGTTTAAGCTTTTTCTACAAGATTAAACTTTCTCTTGAGAACCACAAAGCTCTGATACCAATTATTGGAAATATTCAAGACTATGCTAAGTTACTAAGACATAAGGGGTGAATTAGTAACTTCTAAAACTTTAACAATTTCAACAATTAATCCAATAAATCAATTAACACTTAGTTGATCACATCTGATCTAATTGCATGTATAAGAAATTGAAAACATGAAAGCATCCACAACACTTGAACACAATGATTTGGTGACCTAGAAACCTTCCAAATAGAAAGTAAAACTAGGGTGAGGATGATACCCACAAACTTTAGTATTGCAACATAAAGTTGGCCTATTAAGACTTACATTGATCACTTTTGATGATCTTCCCTATTAGGAGCAAATAAGATTACTAGGTCTACCTTATGAGAGGATTTACAAGCACACAATGAATTATGTACTCGATAAAGAGATTAAGAAAAAGATTGTTAGATCTACCTTGTTAAATGATTTTGACTAGTTCACCTATTAGGATGAAGTAGTAGATCTCTAATTTGCAACTGAGTTTGTTGATAGAGATTCCTTAGTGTACTGATCACCTTTTTATGATAGATTTGTCATTGTTTCTCCTTGTATTGATATGGCCTTTATAATTCTTTATCTACTATATTCAAAATACATATGCTTTCACATTCACATTCTTGTACTTTCTTTCTCTTACTTACATACATTGGATATGATACAATACATTACATATATATATCAGTCCAAATTACAAAATTACAAAGTCAGCCATGACACAAGTTAACACAAATATTACAAAGTCAACCCACATGAAGATACTCAAGTTTTGAAGACTAACTTGGTGAGGTTCTGATACTCGACATCCACTATAACTGCTTGGCATTGTTATGCTCTTGTTAGACATAGAAGCTTGGTCCAACTAATCACTTTTAAGTAGTCTTGAACTTGGTCTACACTAGTGACTCGATAGATATTGTGCAACTCAGCAAACACTAAATTACTTGGTTACCATGAAGTGGCTCAATTAACACTAGCTTCACATCACATGAACTATGAGCTCGATAGACACTACAATGCTCAGTAACCACTAGCTTTGCATCACATGAATTGCAAACTTGGTAACCACTGTTAAGCTTGGTATACACTAAAATACTCAGTTTGAACTACTAGACTTCACACTAACTGAATCTGCTTAGTAACCACTAGAATTGGTCCAAAGGACTCAATAGAAACTATAGAACTTGGAGGCTACTAAATTACATGGCAAACACTGTAAACTGTTCAATGAGCTTGGTAGGTGTATAGATTATGAATAAGTGTGTGTCACTAATAACAAACTTGACAAAAATTCAATAGTCCTTAGAAGAAAGGTTGTTGTAGAAGAATCCAAATGCATTCATTTGGAGAAAGAAAAAGAGAAAATAACCATGAATACTCTTATTAAAAGAGATAACTTTCTCAAAAGAATGTGTACTCTGAAGGAGCAAAACAAGAACTTGGAAGAGAGATCCTTAAAGTACATTCTAATGTATTTGGAGATGCTGAAAACATGAGATTTAAAGTGCAGGATCAAGAAAAACTCCTAAATTAAAAGGAAGGTCCTATTGTCTCCCAAGTTCAAGCCTACAAAACTATGCAACTAGAACTTATAGATCTAACTAGGAAAATTTTTGATAAAGGAAAAACAAAAGGTTGTAGGAATTCAAATAAATGAACCTCAAGCTATCCCAAATAAGTTTGTAAACCTTCCCATGTCTAAATTGGATTTATATTTAGAAAGGGCTAAAAACAAGAGGGATGATTTAGCTAAGGATCTTGAGAAAGTGGAGAATGAAGCACAAGCAGTAGAAACCAGAAGAAAAATCCAATTCATTATGTCTAATTCTACCTTAGTTTCATGGCCAAATATGTCTACTCAAGCTACACCTTATGTTCCCACTTGTGGACCAATGGTACCCAATCAAAAGGTTTCTCAATCAGCCCCTACCTCATCTTCTACCATTTTTATTTAAATCCCTGGTATTTAGTAAATACGAAAACCTTAGATCCTTTTCCAAAACCAAGTTGTAGTAGCAAGTACATCAAATGTTGTTGGTTTTTAGAAAAGACCCATGTATATGGAAAAGTATAGATAGATTTCATTTCTAGGCATTTATGGGTTTCCACATCCTATCTTCTATGATCTTAGAGATAAGGTTGTAAAATTTTCAGGCAACAATGCCATTACTGGTGAAGAGCACCTAAGAACATTTGTAGACATGCTCAATTATTATGAAGTGGAGCATAAATATGTGGTCATGCTGTTGTTTATGCATTCACTAATATAGGATGTCATAGATTGGTTTAGAAGGCTTCCAAAAGATAGCATTAATTTATAAGTGATTTAGAAAAATCTTTTAAGGAACAATACGTAGATAACATCAATGTTTGTTTCATGTTGAATGAATTCGACAACATTAAAAAGAATCAAAATGAATCCACTTTTGATTTGAATATGAAGTTTCAAAAGGGGATGTATTGGATCTTTCAAGTATGAGACTTGGTGAGGATGTATGCCTCACTACATATTTCAATGCTTTTGATAGAAAAATAGCATACATATTAAGGGATAAAGATCCTAAAACACTAAGAGATGCTTACAAGATGGCAGTGAATATTGAAAACATTAGAAAGGCCTCTAGTAAGCTATGGAGAAGATATGACCCCAAATTGTTCAATCGAAGGAATAATAAGAGAGAAAGTGATGAGCCTGGTATAGGTAAGAATCTTGAAGAGGATACCATGGGTCAAGTATTAAATTTGTTAAAAAAATTGAATCTAGTAGCCAACAATACAAATAAGAAAAATAGTGGTGATAAATCTCAATTCAATAACCACTATAATAGGCAGCCTAGAATGAAAATTTATCCATATACCACTCAGTGGAAAGATGGAAAGCCTATCCCCAATCCCACTAAAAATACTAAGGACAAAGGTACCCCTAGACCTCTACAAAGAAATTTTGTCAATGTGACAGATGATATACCATGGTGTGTTGTATATTGGTCTCCTCATTCCCCTAATTATTGTGCATTAGCTCAATCATTTTCTTCTAGTCAACATGTGCAAAATGAGGAAGGAGAAGAAGAAGAAATTCATGATGATGTAAGTTGCAACATGGTAAATTGATGTGATGATGGTGAGGAATCTAATTTAGAAGAGCATGAAAATGATATTGTTGATCAGAGATATGTTTACCAATTATATCATGAGGAAGTGTTTTCAGATAATGGAGATTATGATGAAGAAAAGGTATGTACTACATCTTCAGGTGGTGGTCACATACACTTGAGAAAATCATCTAAGGAAGAGATTGATAGAATCATAGAAGAGATGATATCTCAAGTGCACAATAATTATAATTTGAGAAATAGAACTGTCAACAATGATATTAGTAAGCCATATGGCATATTCATGAAAGATATAAGATGACTAATGATAGTAAGAAGGATAGTACAATGATAGTAAAATTCAAGGACAATATGAACAAGAAGTGGAAGCCTAAAAATAAAGTTCAATTTTAGAATGTTGAAATAGTTAAGGCTAGTGTGCAAAATAAGAAATCAAAGCCTGATGTCATCAAGAAAATGGCATGGCCTACCACTCAAGCATTATTAGCTCTAGGTATTTCTATTAAGCCTAATTTATATGACCCTATTAACATGTTTTCCATGTTATCTTAGATTACTAACAAGGTTCCTTTATCTAAAATGTTTAGAATAGAGGAACATAAGAATAGGGCTCTTGCTTAGTTGGGTGGGATAGGTAGTAATAATAGTGCTGAACAAAATCACATAGTCTTGCAATAGGCACCATCTATAATAGAAGATAATAGAATTATGTCACAAATACCTCAAATGTATTTAGACAACTCATCTATAGCCCACCTATAAGATATTGACCATTTCTTACTAAATTAGTCATAAATAGTCAAACCTTAAAGAATTGCATGATAGATTCAAGAGCATCAAATACCATAATGCCTTTCAAAGTTATAGAAGTCATAAGTTTAGAAGTAGACACCAAAAAATGTAGATGTAGAGCCATGGATGCAAGGGAAGTGTTCATTATAGGTACCATTAATGCATTGCCTTTCAAGATAGCTATCTATATTGATGTTGAAATGACCATGACAGTCTATGTAGTTGATATTCCTCCTCATTACAAAATGCTACTCTCCAAAAAATGGAGCATTGTGATGGGAGGCAACCTACAATATGACTTGTCATATGCCACTTTCCATATAGGTGACAAGGCTATCAAGATTGATAGAGAGACAAGGGTTCCTTATGTTTTTGGAGATAGTGTTGACAAGGATACCACATGTTTCTTGGATTAAAAGAGAAGTTACCATTTTTATGGATTCATAGAATTTATTGAACATGTATTTTGATGGAGCAGTTTCTAAGGATGGATCAGGAGTTGGAGTAGTATTTATATCTCAAGATAAAAACACATTCAAATATTCATTTACTTTAAATTTTTCATGTACCAATAACATTGTTGAGTATGAAGCACTTTTATTAGGATAAAAGTTGCAATAAGTCATGGAATCAAGAAAATGCATGATATTGGGGATTTTGAATTAATTATTTCCTATGTCAGAAGATTCTATGTTTCAAAGAATAAAAGATTGAAACAATACAAGAACATTGTCTGGGATATGATTGACTATTTTGAAGCATTTGGAATAATCTGAAAGGATAGAAGTAACAACAAAATGGCTGACTTGTTAGCTAATGTAGCTATTAAACCAGATGACTTTTAATTTTCTGGTGTATCAAATGTTGAAGTAAAAAATAGGTCATCTATCCCTAATAATATTTAGAATTGGCAAGTCTTTGAAGAAGATAAGGATATAATTAGATTCCTGAATTGTGAAGACTAGTTTTGGGGAAAAGAAATTGATGGTGCAACATATGTTGAAAATATTGATGGTAAAGAAACTATCTTTGGGCAAAAAGGTGTACAATTGAAAACCAAAAAACTCCCAAATGGATCAATTATTTTGGAGATGGCCTTTGATAGTCAACATAGATCTAAAGTAGAGAACAAAGAATCAAGTTCTAAAGATCTAGAAGAAATAAATCTAGGGACTTATGAAGCACCTAAAAGGGCATATATTGGTAAAAAATTAGCCCCTAAAATTAGACAAGAGTTGATTAGTTTGTTAAGGAAATACATACATTTAATTGCTTGGTATTATGATGATTTGAAAGCATACAAAGAAGACCTCTTTCAACATGAAGTTCCACTAAAAGAAGGAGCCAAGCCTTTCAGATAGAAGCAAAGACCAATCAATCCCACTCTTGTACCCAAGATGCAGGAAGAGTTGATAAAACTCAAAGATGTTAGAATTATCAAGCCTATAATGCATTCATATTGGGTATCTAATTTGTTTTCTATGAGGAAAAAGAATGGAGATATAATATTATATGTCAATTCTAGGAACTTGAATATATCTTCATTAAAGTATAACTATGGATTGTCAAACATGGAGGCAATGTTGCAAAGAGTAACTAGATCAGATTTCATGGCCATGATGGATGGGTTCTCTAGCTACAAACAAGTGGTTGTAAAAGAGTTAGAGTAGTATAAAATTGCATTTAAAACACCTTGGGGGACTTATGTCTATAGTAGAATGAAATTTGGTTTAACAAATGTTGATGCTACCTTTCAAAGAGCTATTGATGTAGCTTTCAAAGAAATTATTGACAAATTTCTAATAGTATAACAAGATGATTTAACTTCTTACTCCAAAGATTAAAAATATCATTGCATGCACCTAGAAAAGGTAAAGAGCCTTAAAATTTGGAAAATCTTTGAATCCTACAAAATGTGCATTTTTTGTCATAGAGGGTAAGTTATTGGACCACTTAGTTGGAAAAGGAGTCAGAATTGACCCTGAGAGAGTTTAAGAAATTGATAAAATTCAAAAACCAAAGAATTTAAAAGGTATTCAATCATTCTTTGGGAAAATATATTTTCTCAGAAGATTTGTCCCCAACTTTGCAGAGGTAAGTAGGCCTATTTCCAAGATCTTGAAGAAAGTCTCTGAAATCAAATGGGATGTAGAGCTAAGCATGGTATTTAATAATATAAAGCAATCCATTAAGGATTCCCTTGTTTTATGTGTTGAAAATAGATTGAAAAGATCATTTTTGAGAGACATTATTGAAAGAGGGAGATTGTTGAAGAAGACTATGTGTTTCAATCAATGATTTGTCACTGATGTCAAACCTACTATTTATTGGTAAGAAAACTACTTATAAGATTCAAATACTATCACTTATTTGATTGATGAAGAGGATTTTATCAAAAGATGTAACAATAGCACCTAGAGGAAATGTTGAGTTATGATTATGTAATGATGTACAAGGATCAGTTGAGAGAGTGATGACATGATGTATTTGTAATCTACTAAAGATTACAAAGGTTGGTTACACTAAGAAAGATTAGAAGAACAAGTTACACAAATTTTTTCTACCAAGCTTGACCGAGTGGATAGTAGGTGCTGAGAAAAGTCAGTACAAGCCAAGCAAAAAATTACTTGGAGCCAAGTAAAAGTTCATTCTAGTGTATGTTGAGTAGAACAGTGGATGCCCAGTAAAGTTTAGTTGATGTCGAGCATCAGTAAACTTTAGTTCATGTTGGGTAATTTCATAATGGATGCCAAGAAATGTAGTATGTGTCGAGCATTAGAAGCTTGATAATGCAAAGCTACTACATTATTAAAAGATCATGGATTCAATGAATTTGAGCTGACAAGTTTGTTTTCTTGGATTGTGTGAACTAGGTGGAAAATAAGGTAAATGAGCTGGTGGCATAGAATTCAAGGTAAATTTCTTTTAGAAAAATTCAAAGTGGATTCTAAGAAAAGTTTCTAAAAGAGATATGAGATATGAGGTAGATATATTGTATCCTACCTAATCCATTCAAACCCTAAATTGGAAGATGGAGAATGAGCAGAAAAATATCTTAATTTTCTAATTATAGGAATGGTTGGTCATAAAGCAAGGTTTTTATGTGTGAGAACCTAAGGGAGACAAGGATTCATGGGTTTTGCTTCATCTAGTGACCTAAGAGAAGAGTCTGCAATGGCATGTTGAGAAAGAAGGCTTAAGAACATGAATGCTTGAGGGTGAACAAGCTATCAAAGTTGCATAGTATGGAGGCCAAGTAGAATTGAGGACTAAATAGAGATCTATAATCTTTAAAAGAAGTTTTAAGTTGTATTAGATCAAAGCCTTACTATTACTCTCTAACAATTGTATCAGAATTGAGGATTGAATAGTGATCTATAATCTAAAAAAGAAGTTGTAAGTTGTATCAGATCAAAGCCTTATTGTTACTCTCTAACAATTGTATTAGTCTAGGGTAAGTCCTTTGGATTAAGGTGTATTATTAAGGATTGAAATCCTTTAATGAGGTCACATTTAATAGTGTGTATTATAACCTTTAATAGGGTTGGCCTTTCACAGGGCATCACTTTAGAAGAGTGAAAAGAGTAGCATGTTACTGGTAGGTTTTCCCAAATTAGGTTTCCACATAAATCATTGTATCAAGTGTGCTGATGAATCTATTATGTTTCATGCTTTATTTTTTTGCAAGTTGATTTGATGGTAACCTACAAGTTTTAAGTGATTGCATAATCTTATGGTTGCATGCATGAGTATAAAAATTTTATGGGTACACTAAGCTATGAAAATATTTATTTATTCATCTAGACCTTGGATAATTGATGCACACACCCCCCCCCCCCCCCCCCCCCCCCCAAGTTATTCTAAAGTATTCCAAAATTAAGAGCTCTAAATTATGTAAAGTCTATGCACATCTTTCATTTTTCCTCATATCATACAATTGTTGCTATATTATTGCAAAAAAATGAAGAAGGCTTTGAACAACCAATTGCATTTCTCAGCAAGTCTTTGTAGGTTGTTGAACTTAAGTATGATATAAATTAAAAACAAGCATATGCTTTAGTTAAAGCAGTAAAGGCATTTAGATTATATTTAATGGGAGCCATTGTAATTGCATTTGTTCCAACTGCTACAGTGAAGGAAATCTTCTCATAGCAAGAAGTATTAGGAAGAAGATGGAGATGGATTGATTAGATCTAAGAATTTAACATTGATATCCAAATTACCAAGTTGGTTAGAGGTCAAGGCCTTGCTAAATTGATGGCAAAGGCTAATCTTGAGGTAAACCAGATTAATTAACTTGATGGTAATCATAGAAGTGATCTATGTGACATGGACACTTTTGATTGGTACAAAGGAATAATCTTCTATTTATAGTATATGAAGGCTCCATCAAGATTGACTAAAAACCAAAAGAGGGCTCTGAAATTACAAGTTATCAGATATATCATTATTAGAGGCCAGTTATGATGGAGAGACATGGAAGGTGTTCTTCTTAAATGTGTAAATGAAGATGAATCACAAATGATATTGAGTGACATGCATGAAGGAGTGTGTGGGGATCATTGCATGGAAAAAATGACAGCCCACAAGATTCTTAGATCTAACTTCTCATGGCCTACATTGTTCAAAGATGCACAAGAGCTAGTAAAGAAATGTGATGCATGTCAGAGATTCATTGGGAAGTTGAAGTTTTCTAGAAATTTTTTATTAAAGCTAGTAGAGGTGCAAGCACCTTTCCAATAGTAGGGCATTGATTTCATTGGTGAAATCTCAAATAAATCTAGTGGAGGGCATTCTTGGATCCTTGTTACCATTGATTATTTCACAAAATGGGTAGAAGCAATTCCTACCAAAAATGCAATAAGTAAAGTTGTAATCAATTTCATACTGAATGACATTATTGTCAGATTTAGATGTCCACAAAAAATTATCATTGAAAATGCCATGTGCTTAGATCAAATGAGTTCAAAAAAATTGTAAGAAATATGTAATCACTAAATCTACTTCATCACCTTACCATCCTCATGGAAATGATCAGGCTAAATCCAACAATAAAAGTCTACTCAATATTATCAAGAGGATTCTAGGAGAAAATAAGAGAGCCTAGGATTCCAAGCTACCTCTAGCATTATGGGAAGATAGTGTTACAATGAAGAAAGCTATTGGTTGTGCTCCTTTTGATTTGGTCTATGCAATCTAGGTAAGACTACCTCAGAACAATCTGAATGAAATGTATAAGTTTATCTAGGTCAATGATGATGATATTGTGGATGATATACAACTAAGAATGGATGATATCTTTCAATTGGATGAAACAAGGAGGGATAATTTTGCACAAAATTCTAAGTTACAAGCACAGGTGAAGTATTTCTATGACAAAAAAGCATCAAATGGGAAATTCTAGCTTGAAGAATTAGTGTTGTTATCAAATGTTAGATTGGAAGACAAAGACAAGCATGGTAAATTTGACTCCATCTAACTTGGCCCTTATCAAATTCATGATAGTAGTAAACTATTAGGTGATATTCTTGAGCTTCAAGTTCATGGATAGATCTTTAGGAGGTATTTTATTTGAAAATACTTATGTTTTCCATGAGCAGTAGTTAGGGTTTGTATATTCTATAAATTCTTTGTACATATCTCTGTGTAGTTTTTTTTCTGTGTTTTTGTGTGTGCCATTGCTCTCTCAGAGTTGTCAATTTGGTCAAGTATGTGGTTTGCTTCTTCCAAGAATTCTAAGCCCTCGCATAAATCTGTTATATTCATCATCCCCAAATAGAGCCATTGTTGGCCTAGTTTTTTACTTTTTAGAATTTTACCAAAATCACAGTGAAAAATATAGTTACTTATCAATATTAGGGGTTATGTGTTCTCAAATTGATGTTTTCCCTAGATAAAATCCCTAAATTTATTTTCCCTAATGTTGTTTTTGCCCTAAGTCTCAAAAAAGGGGTTGTGCAGTTCCTCTTATTTTCAAAAAATGCACTAGGAATATTTTGTAAGTCGTAAAATATTTTTAGAGTAAGCCATTTATTATTTGATTTTGCATAAATCTTTTTATTTTTCATGAAAAAAATCCTTTGTCCCTATCGCATATTTCCATCTTAACCTGAGGTTTACTTTGAATTAGTTGGTACAACATTATTTTGAAATCTTTAACCTTTTTTGAGTTTAGTTCATTAACTGTCAATCAAAAGAAGATCAATGATGGGTATATCCCTGCACCCTAAAAATGTCAGAACTTTAAGAAAAGTGGGGAAGCATGGTAATGCCACGTAAAGTTGGTGGATCCATTCTTTTTGGTGGGACACATAAGGATACATGTCAAAATAGTTGATAGAGTGTTGTTACTTCATTGGATGAGAATAAAAACTAGACCAAAAAGGGGTTGATCTTGCAGGATCATCAATTAAGATTAATATCAATGCTTCTCACATCCCTGCATTATGAAAGTGTTTGAAGTTTAATGAATGCAGGGAAGCAAGGTTGTAACATCTGGACATGGAGGGGTCAGCCACTTCATTGGTTACTAGGTGATGCTAAGTTGGAAAAAATGCCAAATGTTTTAACCTAATTTGTTAGAGGAATAGCATGTAAGTGAAGGTGGATGTTAAGTTGGATCAGTGGACCCAAATTTTTAGAGTGTAGTATTAATAAGAATCACTCAGGATTGTTGATCAAAACTAAGATCAAAAATCATCACTTCCCTACATTATGAAGGTGATTGATTTTTAACCAATGTGGGGAACCTAGGCTTTGACATGTGTCCTGCTTCCAAAAAGGTAATGCAACTTTTTTTTTTAAAGCTTGATCATACAATTTTGTGTAAATTGATAGCTAGCATTCAATTTTTGTGGTGTGGTTTGAAATATGACTATTAACACTAATTAATTTGAATTTTTGTGGAGCTAATTGCCATAAAAGTTGCGATTTCTCTCAATATTGAGTACCAAGTTATAGAATTCTCAAAGTTCAAATTTTTTCAAACCTCAAAATACATTTTCTCAAAGATGTGAATTATTGTACATAGAATCCTTAGTAAAGTAAACAAATTCATCTAGGTAAGTACTTAAAACCTCTAGTTAACTAAGCAAATAAAATTGTATTGAAATAATATAGATATGATGTCTTTGCAAAGGTATTTTTTGGGAAAGGTGGATTACCAATTAAGGGTCATGCATGATGATTTTTTTGAACAATTTCCACAATCTACCAATGAATTCTCCAAAGGAAAAGAACTAATACCAAAACACCCTAGGTTATTGGTCAATGAGGGTTTCTATTACAAGGCAAATCGGTTAAGGGATGTTGAGACATCTATTAGGGGTTTAGAGATTTTTCCTAAATGGTTTTTTGAAAGAAAGCATGATACTCCTTTAAGCAATGTGTGGGAGTTTGATATTGGCAAGTTGGTTGTCCTAGGGGTTTTCTTTGACAATGATCTATTGGACATGATAGCAAAGAGGTATGACCCTATTTCAAGAATAGTAAAAAATTATGTTGGGGATAACCTTTTCAAAGTTTCATTGGAGGCTATTAGGGAGGTCTTTAGTTTGAACCCTAACCATGCAATTCATGAGAAGATAGACTTGGAAGACTTGCAAGCTAGGTATGATACTCAGAAAATATACCTAAGAGGTGGGCTAGTGCAAGAACATTTTGTTAAGATAGGTCAATTTTCGTTAGTAACAGTGACTACTCCAAAGCCACTGTTAAGAAAGTATTTTAATCCCAGGGCTTAGGCACTCTAGTTTTTCCCTTGCAAGATATTTTGAATGGATGAGAAGGATCAAATCCAAGGATCTGTTATGTTTCTCATTGTTTAGACATTTCAATATGGTAGGATCTCAATTTTTTATTTTTCTACATATTTGGCAAAGGAAATCAATGATGGATTGATGGATATTAGTAAGGGAAAAGTAGAAAAACTTTTTTTTGTATTTTATGTTGATGTATATATGTCTATATAAGGTTGTCGCCTTTTTCTCCAAGGAAATGAAGCTAGAGCTAGAGAAAGATGGAGAAAAGCTCCTTGTTTAGTTGTGGAGTGTAGACATGACATGGGAGGTTATGTTAGAAATAGATAATACCGAGAGGGGGGTGAATTAGTAGATTACAAAATTTTGCCCACAACTAAATTTTGCTAATTACTTTATATCTTGCATATGAAAGTAAACTAATAATGTTGAATAGTAAACATAACCATACACATAGAGCACTCATAACACCATTATTTGTTAACTAGGGAAACTCTGACCAAGAGAAAACTCCGGTGGGCATGATACCCACTAGATGATTTACCAAACAATAGGTTATGATTAAGGATATTGACCATGTTAGGAGTCTATGAAGTATATATAGTGTCTCAACTCCTTGTTAGAGTACTAGGCCTTGTTAGAAGCCTCAAGCCTTTTAGGAGATGCTACAACCCTATTAGGAGTTGGTAAATCAATTACAATATATGCAAGAAGAGCCCACTATCCTAACATGCAATTATACAATTCAATTCTTTCACAAAATAGATATACATACAATACTTTCTTCTTGTTGTAACTCACACTTGCTCTAATCTAACATTAGATTTTGCATCACATCAAGCTTGCAGATGGTTCTCACAATAGTTCTCATATCACATCTAATCACACAACTTCCACAATATCAGTGCATTACACACATTCACTTTGCAAATCTCACTTTATCTATGCAACATAAGATCCACATAGTAGGCTTAATATGACTTAGTAATTATTTTGAAACTAAAATAATTCCTAAAGTTTTATAGCTCTATTTTTTCCTATGCTCTATTCTGCATTGTTAAATACTAGCATAGTTAAACTTATTATAACTTGTGATGTACTAACCATACACACATGTGCACTAGTACACATCATCATGAAGGTATCACACAACTTTTCTCAACTACACATAAGTGCCTAACTCTTTGTGCATCATCCATACTATTAATATTTGTTCATTGTAATC
Source organism: Cupressus sempervirens (assembly GCA_028749045.1). NCBI lineage: Eukaryota > Viridiplantae > Streptophyta > Pinopsida > Cupressales > Cupressaceae > Cupressus > Cupressus sempervirens. The sequence continues at coordinate 591,497,354 of CM053786.1, read as the reverse complement.
TTGTAAAATATCTATGCATAAATGAAATTCTCACTATATGTTTCCATAAATGACAACCATCACTGACCATATTGTCAACAATCTCCCCCTTTTTCATTCATGAAATTTTTTTGGAAAATTGGCTAAGTCCCAAAATGATGTCATGCATGCATACATAAGCTCCCCCTTACATATATGTTTACATCTATACAATTTCATCTACATAATAACACAATACTCCCCCTTTACATCAATGAAAAAGGTGTCAAAAATTGTATCACAAAAACTTACTTCCTATTATTGATTAGCTAGTCATTCTGGATATGCAATCTACAAAATCAATCTTTAGTATATCAAAGTCCTTCTTCTAATTACCTTTGATTGTATCTAATATATTGATGAGTGCGCAAAGTGCATAAGATGCCACTTCAACTATGCTCAAGTCAGTATAGGAAAATTTTTCATAGGAATCCTTTGCTAAAAAATACTCCTCAATTTGCTTCTGCAAAATTACAACCTTGGGTGCTAGATATTCTCTGAGAATAGAGAATCTTCTTATTACCTTCTCCTTGTCAAATTCAATGCTTTAGATAACATTATGGATCTTCTCAATCTCATTCTCATAATCTTCAATTCTGATCTTTGGTTGCTACAATCTTGTAGTGAGTGATTGAAGCTCACTCAGATGGCCTTTAATCTTTTCATAAAAATTAGATAAGTAAGCATAAGACATTGTGCACTATCCATACAACTTCTTACCTTGAGCAATATACTTTCTAAGTTCCTTGATGTTTCCATCATGTTCCTTCAAATCATTGTGCACATTGGTACACACTATGTTGAATAGGGATGCATCAAGATTATTATGTGCTTGTGTTGCTGCTAATGTAGCTAAGGTTGTGAATTTCCCATCAAAGGTCTTCACCAGCTCTTTTTCCTTGGCTTGCAAGTATGGATTTTCTACAGTTGTGGAAATTGTCTTTGGTATGCACTTCAAGACTTTAGCAAGGGTCTTCTCCAACAAATTTATAGATTTTTTTTTCTCAAAATGACCATTATCTCTTTCTAATCTTCATCATCAGATTGAATAGGTACTACTAATGATGTTCCATCTACTAACACTAGTGAAGATACAATAGTCTTTATCTTCTATTCCTTTGCATTCTTCTTTTCCTCAGCCTCTTTCTTCTTATTCTCCTCTTCTTCTATCTTTTTCTTTTCCTCCTCTTATTCCTTCTCTCTTTTCTCCTCTTCTTCTTTTTTCTTCTTCTCATGTTCTTCTTTCAACTTCTTCTCATGTTCTTCTTTCCTCTCCTCCTCTTCTTCTTTTCACTTCTTTTCTTCTTCTTTTCTTTCTTTTCTTTTTTTCATATTCCTTTCTCTTCTTTTCTTCTTCTTCCTTCTTCTTTTTCTCTTCCTCTTCATCATCAGAACTAGTATAGGTAGTGATATTGCCAACAGTATTTGTCCCATACCCTACAAATGGATTCTCCTTAGTATCCAAAATTATGTATGTAGTATCTATTTTCATGGATTCAATAACCATAATAATGTGAGGTGGAGATAGTGTTTGATGTGTTTCTTCTACCTCTTCCTCTTCACTAGAAGTTGTATCTACCTATACATATATTGGACTATCAGCCTTTGCTTGTGCACTCTCCTTGGATACAAAGGACATATATTTCACTATAGCCTCCTCTATTTCTTGCCTTACCTCCTCATAATTTCCTCCCATTAGAATAATTTCTCTTCTTATGTTCCTTAACAAGGGCTCAATATCCTTCAAAAAAAAATAGATTCTTCTTTTGATCCAACATCACATAACTTGTTTATGGATGTGATCCTCATGTTCAAATCTTCTTCTAATACTCTTCTCTTCCTATTAATCAACCTATTGTATAGGTCTTCGAGAATTTTATTTTCAATACTATCAAATCTCTTATTCTTCATAATCATATCTATTATTATGGAATTATCTAATTTCCTCCTATCCATACTCATATACATGCTATAAAATTTATTCAACTGAACAAAATTGTCATTATTTATTTGCATGTTCAGATTCTCTACCTTTGGTTTCCATGCCTTCTTGACTGTGGTTGTCTTGGCTTCTTGTGTATCTTGCTCAATAGGTTTATCTTCATCATCATCATCTGAGCTTTCAAAACTACTCACTTGTATGGTTTTCCTCCTTTTTCCAAGCCTCTTGATGGTCTGATTTACTCTTTTCTTTGCTTAAGGTACAGATTCTTACGTAACCTTTACCAGTCTCCCTGACTTTCTTTGCATGATATGTGCTTCCACCTCTTACTACCTTCTTGTTTTCTCATAGCTTGCTCTTACAAGTTGCACTTGTGTAACTATTGTATACGGTGCAATGGGAGCTTGCACACATGGTTGTGCCACTATTACACCTTCTAAAGGTCCTACCATTACAATAGGTGTTACTGCCAACACTTCTATCTACCCACTAGCCTTCATCTCCAGTGCAATTCCCTTTAGCTCATTGAATTCTTGTCTAGTCAGACAAGATTCCTTGAATACAGAATTTATATCCTTTTCTACTTTATTTTTGTTCTCTTTGCTATGGAGCTCAAACTCTACAATCCTTAATCTTTCATCATATGTTCCCCATCAAGGACATTATGTGTCCTACTTAGACTCAAGTATGATATGTGCATACCCTTTAATTATTTTTGCACTCATCTCATAAACCATAGGCTCAATGAACTTCACTCTAGGTATCACTGCTTCCATGTAGGTGTTGTCAGTTTCCACCATAAAGAATAAGTCATCTTTATATTTTTTTACCATAGAAGGAGGTGCCCTATACCTCAAATTCATCTCAAACTGAAAATTATTCATCATCTCATCAATATCAATGTCTCTGACATTCTCAAATTTGGATCTGTAGCATTGAGTTATCATCTTCATTGTGTACTCATTGCTATCCCAATTAATTACTCCTAGAAACTTTCATGTAACATAGAAGAAAAAATTAGTCAATAGGGACTCAAATCTAAATATTGTGCTCTTTTTTTTCCTTATCTTTGCAATATTGTCAAATAGTTGTACTCTAACAATGTTACACAAAATTACTTTTCTCCTTTCAGCAGTCATCACATATGTCATATGAAGGAATCTAGCTGGTACAGAGTTTACCCTTGATCCATTGTTCAAATTATACCCTAAAATTTTTGTCAACAATTTGACTCCTTTATCCTGAATAGGATCAACCCTCATATTTCTCCTATCAAACTTGGTTTTTCAGGTTTGTCTCCACTATTTTCTTGATGCTTTTCTCATTAACAAAATTACAACCTCCATTGCTAAATCTTGTGACCTAGGTTATTTTCAATGTCTATGCATCACCTAACTAGAACATATCATCATTGTACTCTACTCAATATAATTTAGGTCCACTTGTGATTGTCAAATTCTGTGTAGAACATGTACTTTACCAAATTCAAATACTCAAGGTGTGCATACTCAAACTTTAGGGATAAGTCATTATTATACATGACTCCTAAGTCCTTTTGAATCTCCTCATTACCTATACTCTCAATTTTGCAATGTATATAACTCCTTATATCTTCTACATGTAATACATTTTTTGAAACTTGTAAAAATGTGCCTATAGGATCATCTAATAAAGAAACAACTGGATGTTTCTTGAACTCATATCATACACTTTTTGAATTAGTCATTCCTTTATAACTATAAATACTTCACAAAACTAGATTCAATATTCCATAAAATGCCTCAAATTCATGATTTTAGGGCTTTTGCAACTTTCATCTTCACAAACTTGCTTCATACTTCAATTTTTGGCAAATCTCTCTTCAATTCACTCAAGACACTTCGCATGAACAAATGGTACATAAAATATTGCTTGCAATCCTTAAATCATTTCAAAATGGACTATGTATTAAATGTGTATCTACCACAAACTCACAATATTATCTCTATTTACCATTCATCTTGATCTTACAATTCCTACTTACAGTGATCACATCAAGACTTGCACACTAAACCATAGCTTTCTATCTATGTCTTCTACCTTATTTCAACTATTCAATCTCTAACTCACTATCTAACATCATTTTTGACCACTGATGCTCTACTACTTTTATAATAGCTTAATTTAGACAGGTTAAGCTACCAAAAATCTATGACTTCAAATTTCCATCATGTGCATACAATAATTTCTCTTCCAATATTTTATGTGAGCTCTCTAGATTACAAACCTTCATAAATACTTCTTTGAATTCCTCAACATGTTCCTTAGCTACATCTTTCTAGCTATTGTTGCCTCCATTTTCATTCCTTCTATCATTCTTATTTTTGTTCCTTCTATAATTAGGGTTCCTATTGAAGTTCCCTCTATCCATTCTATAGAATCTTTTTGTGTGTCCAAATTTATTACATAACTGACATATAGGTGCATTTCTTCTCTAATTTTTTCCATTCTAATTTTCAAGTGCTCTACAATTTCTTACAATGTGTCTAGGATTGTTACATCTGTAAAAAACAAACTACTTTTTCTAACCATCATTTTTCTCTCCATCATTAGATCTACTATGAGATCTACCTCTTCCATTATGTGTAGGGTTAGTATTCCTAAACATTCTACTATTCCCATTATTACTATCAAACTTATGTTTCTTACAATCTACTGCTTTATGTCCATAAGCATGACAATTATAACAATAGAAATTAGTAATAGGTTTAAAAGACTTACTTGTACAATCTCTCTTCATATGTCCAACTTCATTGCATATGAAACATCTACCTCTAAATTCATGTCTTACCTCTTTGGATGAATCATCGTGCTTAGGTTCTTCAACTTCCCCTATTGTTCTAAGTTCATCAAATTTCTTTGTCAATTTAGTTTTTTCAACTTCATCAGACCACTTGAAATTTTCTTTAGGGATTTCTACTATAGAATCTAGTTCTATCCTAATCTCATCTTTCTTTGCTAACTTCTCTCCAAGAAAATATCTAAGGCGTGTCTTGTCATAAGAAAGTCTTTGATGAAGTATTTGTTCATCAATTTTCTTAGAACTTGTGTAAAGTTTCTCTAACTATTGTTTAGCTTGTGTCAACTCTGCTTTCATGGTGATGTTGTATTTTTCCAACTCTTTATGCTCTATCTTAATAGAATCTAATTTAGATGTCACTTGACTTAACTAGGATTTAAGGTCTGCATTCTTAGACTTTAGATCAAAATCACTCTTATTGCCACTAGTCTTAAGACTCAACTTTAGTTCAATGATTATCAACTCATGTTTCAAAATCTCATTCTCTTTCTTAAGATTTTTTATATCATCATTGTCACTAATCTGTGTAAATGGTTCCTTGCCAGATTTTAAATCATTAATTTCATCTTTTAGTTTTCCAATGTAAACTTTTGCATCTTTATATCTATCTTTCAAGTTATCTCTCTCTTCAGTAACAAGGTCAATCTATTCAAGGGCTTCTTCAAAATTCTTCTTCAAATATTCCATACTCATTGGGATCTTACTTAAGATGTTAAGCCTCTTCAAAGTAACTATGCTCTGATACCAATTGTTAGAAATAGATAATACTGAGAGGAGGGTGAATCAGTATATTACAAACTTTTTCCAATGGCTGAATATTGCTAATTACTTTATATCTTGCATAAAAAAGTAAATCAATATTGTTGAATAGTAAGCATAACCATAAACATAGACAGCTCATAACACCATTATATGTTAACTAGGGAAACCCTAGCAAAGCTAAAACCCCGATGGGGATGATACCTACTAGATGATTCACTAAACAATAGGATTTGGTTAAAGATATTGACCCTATTAGGAGTCTATGAAGTACATATAGTGTCTCGAGTCCTTGTTAGAGGACTAGGCCTTGTTAGAAGCCTCAATCCTATTAGGAGTTTATATAACCCTATTAGGAGTTTGTAGATCAATTACAATCTATGCAAGAAGAGCCCACTTCCCTAACATGCAATTATACAATTCAGTTCCTTCACAAAATAGATATACATACAATACATAATTATTGTTGTAACTCACACTTGTTGTGATCTAACATCAAATATTGCATCACATAAGGCTCGTAGATAGTTCTCACAATAGTTCACATGTTACATCTAATCATGCAACTTCCAAAATATTTACACATCACACACATTCACTGTGCAACTCTCACTTTATTTGTGCAACATAAGATCTTTACTTTTATCTTGCACATTCACAAATTATTGCTTAGTCACATGCTTGGCATAATATAAAATAATATACCCATAGTAGATTTAACATTCACAAATTGTTTCTTAGTCACACGCTTGACATAATATAAAATAATATACACATAGTAGACTTAACATGACTTAGTAATTATTTTGAAACTAAAATAATTCCTAAAGTCATACAACCCTTTTTTCTACTATTCTCTATTATGCATTGTTAAATACTAGGATAGTTAAACTTACTACAACTTGATTATACTGACCATACACACATGTGCACTGGTACACATCATCATGAAGGTGTCACAAAGCTTTCCTCAACTACACATAAGCTAACTCTTTATGCATCATTCATACTATTAAGATTTGTTCACTGTACTACTGCAAGCTATCTAATACATAGACAATTTTTTATCTCTAAATGTATAAATGAAATGCTAAGTATATGTTGCCATAAATGAAAACCATCAGTGACCATATTTCCAATAGGTCATTAATGCTAGCTTTGTCAGATTTGATAGGTATTTTGCTTCCAAGCTCAAAATTCTACTGACTAGAGATAACCCTAGGATACCTCAATCCTTGTTGGAATTAATTAGACCAAAGGATCATGCTAAAGGACTAAAGATAAACCATAATTGGGAAGACATTATCCCACATGTAGCCTCTATTATGTTCAAAATATATGGTTTCCTTGGAAAACCACATGTACTTTTGTATCAAGTGCCTTTAAAGGTAGGGATTGCAAAGCTCTTATGGTAGATAGAAGTGTTAGAAGAAAAGGAGTTGATTAGAAAATATAAAGGTAACTTTTTCCCTTAGATTACACTTTTTCACAATTTTGTTTTTGTCAAAAAAGGCTAGAGGCATTTAGAAAATTTTCTAGACAAGTATCAGATGGCCCAATCCCATTCTCGATTCATAGATCCAAAGAGCTTTTATGATATGTTCAAGGAGAGAACAAGAGATAAATCTCACAAACATATTGTCTATTTCCCTCAAGATATAATTAGAAATCATTTTTGACTACAAGAATAATAGGTCAGAAAGGAAAAGTGGAAAGTCTATAGTAAGGTTCTTGGATTTGTCAATGCTTTTGAACCAAAAATTAACCCTCTTGCTAATAAGAAATATTAAGGTGCTAAAATGGATATGATAATGAATAACTTTGTTGGTTTTATGAAAACTCTAAATGAGAAGAAAGTAATCCTAACTTAAACATATCTAGATAAGGCCATTGAAGTAGAGAATAAGTTGGCTAGCATAGCAATCATAAACCCAGGCCGATATACACTAAAAAAGAGACCTGGATATGTGGTAGCAAAGAATGTATAGCCTATGCCTCATTATAAAAGATAGATTTTAGAAATCATGCCTACTAAACTTGTAGCAAAGAAGAAAAAATTAGAAAAGGGTTCTTCTTCTAAGGTTGAAGAATATTCTCCCACACAAACTCCACTCCATATAGATGATGAAGACTCCTTAAGGGAGCAATTGAAATAGATGGGAAGGGAGAAGGACGTTGTTATAACACTAGCTGAGATGGAAGGAGTGCCTAAAGAGTCACCCATGCCAACATTATCCCTCACTGTAGGAGATTTTCAGGGTAGGGAAATTGATCATGTTATAGAGCAAGCATCTCAATAGTTTTTGGATGATGAAAGCTTTATAAAATGTAGAGAATTTACCCAATTTTTTTAGAGAATAAATATTATCATTTTTGAGGTGCGATGCAAAAGGATTAAAATAGAGCAACCTGATAGGCAGGACTCTAAAATTGAAGAATTCAAATATAACCTCATAGAAGAGTTTTCACAAATAGCCCCTGAAGGGGTAAGGTAGTTGCTAAAGGATTTGGGGGTCATGATACTACCAGAGTGGGATATTGCCAATGCAATGATTTTTGACATAGTAAGAAAGGGAAATGACATCCAGTTTAAGACTGGGGAAGAAGCCTTGCAAGCCCATAAGGGGTTGAAGTATATCAATTATCATCAAGCCTTTTAAATATAGTCCATTCAAAAAAGAGACAAAGCCATAATTCGAGAAGTCTCAGATTCTGAGCACACAGGCAGTCTTATGGTTTATAGGGTAGATGAGGTAAATAGTGACAGAGTTTCCCTAATGACCAAAGAAATGGTTGATTTTGAAGTCATAGTTTCTACCAAGGATAATAAAAAATTCTTGGAATTGAATAATAAATTTGAGAGGGTTTTGGAGGCATATGAGCAAAGAGGAAGGAAGATAGATCAACTAGAGATACAATTAGGGAAAGGAAAACTAGGCATACAACCTAGTCAGCTCAGGATTACCTATCCTCCTCATCCTCCAATGTCACTCTTCAATACCATCACTATTATAGAATATCCTGATACCCTAAAAGAACCCCAACTATACATAGATGATGAGTTAGAAGAAGAGAAAACAAAATTATATGCAATGCATGTGGAATTGACCATCAAGCATGAAGACAGAATTAGAGATATAATCTTTTACCTTGTGGATAGAGTTGGTTGGCCTTCTTTTTACTTGGAATTATCAAAATTTGTAGAGATATGGAATAAGGTGATGAACAACGAGGGAGCCTTATGGCCAATTGTGGACAAATGGATTAGCAAGGGAGACATCATTATAGCCCATTAATGTCATGTCATATATTTATCTGATGAATGGGCAGAGATGAATTTTCATCAAGTTAATGACCTTTTGGTATTTGGTCATAAGAGAAACTTATTGTATAGACAAATAAATAATTGTTTCATCAAATACTTGGGAAGGAGTTTTGATATTTTTCACATGTGATTAAAATTATAGGCTAGATAAGGGAAAAAGAGGAATGGGCTAGGGAATTAAATGAGTTAATAAGAATTAGGCTTAACATAGCTATAATGATGAAAAATATATTTGGTTTGCTAGAACCATAGAAGAGATAGTACAAGTACATTTTTTTTTTATTCTTTTGAGCAATATTTTCAAGAAATAAGAAAGACGAGGAGAAGTGTCTTGAGAAGGTAGCAAGAAAATTTGAATTTCAATTGGCTTGATGATATTCTTTTTGAAAAATGGGTAACTAACTACTCACTAGCAATAAAGTTATTGCAAGAAGCTATTGGAGCAGAAACTATAGACAAAACAGTGGCTACAATAAAAGTGCAATTGGTTGATGTGTTAGTTCAAATAGAAGTAATTAATGAAGAACAACTAATTGCAACTATGGATGTGGCAACCCAAACTGATGACATGGAAGAAGATAAACAAATTGTAATAAATATCTAGATTAGAGAACCTAACACATCAAGTGCAGATTAAGTGGCACCATAGCTAGAAGAGTAGAAAATGCAAGAAAACCAATCACCAAATGCATAAGATCAGCAAAAAATTATTGCAATGGAATTGGTCCCACAACAAGAAGATGAATGATAAAGATATTCTATTGTAAAGAAACAAAGAAATGCCAAAGTTCTATATTTTTGTGATAATGACATCTTTGTCCCCTTTGTAAATTTTTTTATGAAGGAGAGTTGTCTTTTTCCCTCTAAGCTTGAATCTTGTTGCATCTCACATTATATAAGTGAGTTTCCAAGGCTAGAGGAGGGTCTAAAATCCATGTAAATTTTAATGTTATGCTATTTGCATCTGGTCTAGTTAGTCTTTGTGTCAATTTTGTGATGTATTCATCTTCAAATCTAAGAACACAAGTGAACATTGAATGATGAGTTGTCATGCCTTGAAGTATTTATGAGTTTATACCAGTATTGTATGATTTTCAAGAAAAATTAATACAAAAGGAAAGTTATGCTATATCTGTTTTTTGTAAATTTTGTCTCCATTTTTATGTGTTAGTTATGTTGGGATTGTATGAGCAAGGTTGATTCAATTTAATGCATCTAGGGTAGATTGTATATCAATTTTTTGTTGTTTTTAATTCAAGGAATTAAGTAAATGGTTCAATAAATTGGTATAATTTCTAATTATATTAGAAGGATATTCATTAGAACGGGGTTTAGGGTTAATTATCGATATAATTATTTGTAAGGCAATTAATTATGTCAAAGTTTGTTGCGTAGACTTCGAATACTAATGGATAAGGAATTGATCATCTATTCAATTACGTATAGAAGAAATTATTGAGTTTCATGAAGTATAAAATTAAAATCAAATCAACTTTTACTTTACCATTTGAAGATAAAAAAAATTGGTGAACAATTATTTGGAATAGTTCTCTTTGTATCATTATTAGCTATTGTAATCAAGAGCTATTTGCAAATTCAAGAAGAATTATGACCATTTATTCTATAAGGGATAGATTTTTGAAGAAAAGAATATTAGTTAGTGAATTGTGAAAATAATATCAAACATCTAGTCATCTCAATCCCTAAGGTGCACCTACCTAAGCCCTACAAAGCTTGAAGTGTAGAGAATCCATGTGATTATGTTAATGTTGGGTCTAGATCTGAAGAATTCTTAGTTGAATATAGGAAGTAGCTAGCCCTTAGATTGATTTTTTTCCTCTGTATCCTGGTATCAAGTATTTTATAGCCTAGTAGTTTTAAAACACCAACATAGACCACTTCAAGAGGTTCATCCAGAGGTGTGTATGTGTATTTGGGTCTAGAAGCCCAAGATGTGTTCTTAGCATTGTTTCCAAATATTCTAGTGTCTTTAGTAGCCTTCTTAGTGGCTTTGCCTATGTGTATACTAATTGTGATGTTGAAAGATGCCTTAGGGGGCTTTGGAGTGATAATGTCCACTATTCTATCATGTACCAAATCTTAGTTGTTGTTAATGTATTTGGACTTGTCTTTGCTAGAGTTGGACTCATGTTTGTTGTCTTTTAAAGGATTAACTCACCTTTCTTAACCATGAATCTGTCTATGTGGATACTTAATGTGATCGTATCTTCAAAGGTATGTGGCCCTTAAAGCTATATTTTGTACCCAAAATCAAGTAAGAGGTTATCCATGAATATGTCAAAATTCTTGTTTACAGGTATCTTACGTGAATACTTGGTGTATAGTTGTTTCCATCTCTGGAGAAATGTCAAGAAAGGGTCTCCAACCACTAGTAAAAAAATAGTAATATATTGCTATATAAACTACTAAAATTCTAGATATATGACTAATTTCAATCACATGACAATTAGTAGTTTATTGTTGGACATTTATCTTGCGGCCAAATTTATGACTAAAATCTTTTAATCATTGATTTGATCATTTATTTAGTAGTTTATTTGTTAGTTTATCTTATCATTTATTTGAGAGTATATTTGGGAGTTGATTTGGTCATTTAATTGGTTGTTAATTTGGTTATTAATTTGTTATTTTATTTGATAGTTTATTTTGTAGCTTATTTAGTAGTATATTTGTTAGTTTATTTGGTAGTATATTAGTTAGTTTATTTAATTTTGTTATATTAAGGAATGATGGAATCGAACCACCATCCTCCTACTTACAATGTGGGTTCTCTTCCATTGAGCTAGTGCATTTTAAATAATAAACATACTATGCATCCAACCTTCTCATATTTTTAATGTTTCTTATGTTACTCTACTTTATATAATTGATATTAACTCTTTCCCCAATTATTCAATTGAAAGTATCTATAATATTTATTAACAAGTTGGTGACATCCGACAAAAATAATTAATCTTATTTAAAATTCTAATATATTGAAAAAAAAAAATTAGAAGTGTCATTCTCAAATATTACTCCATTTGTAATATAGCCTGAGCTCTATATCAAGGTTTCAAAAATGCCTAAAATTATAGCAGTATGAGTATAATAGGGTAAAAAAATGGACTTTTATATAATCATGGTCAAAATTAATTTTTCTTCCAACAAGGCCAAATTTTGGCTCACATATAGTTGGACCTACACCAAAGGGTATGAATTTCATTTGACACTTTGTAGCCTTTGTGATTCCTTCACTAAATATTCTTTGATTGAAATCTTTGGCATATCTAATACATATTAGTGTTTGTCAATCCATCTATAATAAAAATAACTAAAAAACTAAACCATAAGGATCACTTCTATAGTGTTCATGATAACTAAGTATAATTATAGGAAGCTATTAAAGGGAGAATTGGTAAATATGCTAGAGTAGTCAACCACATTGGGCTTACTAAGATGTGAAATCCACATGGAGATTGATTAATTACATCAAGACATTCATAAAAGGAGCCAATGATTAGTGGGAGGAGCATATATATCACAATGAAGAAAATCATATGGGCATCAGTGGAGAGAATGATATTGATAAGTAGATACTATCCCGCTAGGAGGTTATTCATACTTGACATCAATCATGTGTGCACATTACATCCATAACCTACATCAGAAGATTAACAAAGACATGACCATAGTCAGGGTATTGTGTCAAGGAACTCACATAAGCAAGAGACTTGTGTAGACATTGACAATAAAATTAGGATGTAAGTATTATTGACAAAAGGAGGGCATAGAAAGAACTAGGGCCAAAGGCACACCCAGCAATCCAAACCAACCTTGCAAAGTTAACAAAATAGAAGAAAACACACAAAGAGAATAGCACCACAAAGGAAGAGAAGAAAACGCTTTATTGATTCATGAAAATATCAGCATACATGCCCAACTATAAGGCCTTCTAGGTTACAACCAGATACAAAATATATTCAAGATCTAAGATCCAACTTCAAATTTGCACTTTCCAATTCTACTCCAAATTTATCTCCCAAAATCTCTCTAATTGCTACCAAAAATTTCCTAACTCTAAGCCTAAACACTCTATTTATACTTGCCAAAATGGCTAATAGAATGTTCTAGATCATTACATAATAGGAAGGTCAACCCAACAATGGTCTGGACACATCCCAAGAAAAGATCTTATTATAAATTTTGTTATCAAAATAAATCATGCAAGTTAGCTCTCACCAAAAATGAAAAGAACACATCCAAAATATTGACGCTTGGCATCAACAAGAAAACTCGACACATGAAGAGTCACTCAGCATACACTAGGTAACTTGACACGTGAAGGATAGCTTGGCACACACTATGGAACTCAGCACATACTATAGAGTGATATGGGATAACATGCTAAAATTAGTGTTAACATGATGTGGGATAACCTCAACTTGGCTTAAACTACAAAATTACTGCTAGTTGGCAATTTCTATAACTCGACAACAAATGAGCAGGATAACATCTCAACCCAGGATGCTCCTACATCAATTATTTGGCACCATAATATCTAATATTAGAGTTTTTGGCATGATTTATTTACAACCATATAAGTTGATAATAAGAAATGAATAGTATCAAGACTCGCCTAACCCAATCATATTATCAATGGTCATATAAGAATTAAAAAATCTTAAGAAATAAATACTTATGGGTACTTGACCATTTCATAACCTCATGTGAATAATATTGGATCGCATTATACTATTAGTTTGTGATAACCTATCACATTAACATGATGTTAATTAATCAAAGAAGAAAATAATAATATGGTGCTACAGCTCACCATGCTCATATATATATATATATATATATATATATATATATATACATATATACATATATACATATATATATACATGTATCTATATATATATATATATATGTGTATCTATATATATATGTATATATATATGTATGTATATATGTATATATGTATATATGTATATATGTATGTATATATATATGTATATATATATGTATATATATATGTATATATGAATATATATATATATTTATATATATATGTATATATATATATATATGTATGTATATATGTATGTATATATCTATATATATACACATATATATATACATATATATATATATACATATATATATGTGTATATATATATATATACATATATATATATATGTGTATATATATATATACATATATACATATATACATACATATATACATATATGCATACATATATACATATATACATATATATATATATACATACATATATATATACATATATACATATATATATATACATACATATATATATACATATATATATACATACATATATATATACATATATACATATATATATATGTATATATGTATATATACATATATACATATATACATATATACATATATATATATGTATATATGTATATGTATATATATATTGATTTTAAAATAAAATAACAAAAAAAAATTTATGGATTTATTGCTCCACTCGAGCAAGTAATTGGATGCTGAAACAACCTCTAAATGTAGAGTGCAAGCATCATCACAATTATATTAGATACAAAACAGTATTGATCATATATTTATATTCATCTAAGAGATGGCTCAAGGAATTAAAAATTGCATATAGAAAAATATCATATCAAAGATGACACACTATGAGTGATCATTCTTATTGAGCAACAACATATATATTTCAATTATACTATCTCCATCATAACATATTGCTTACATTAAATAATTTCCATTACATTCATATGACTACACATTATATCAAATTCATTAGTTCTCATAATTCATTATAGCATTTGGATTTACCAATCACATATAATTGCATTGGCTTGGCATTTTGAATTACCAATCAAGTATCTTTAAATTGACTATTATTCATATTTAATTAGATAATTCCACTAGTGTACAAAAGAATATATGAAAGTGATATTGCATTTACATTAATGTCATTGACTTTATTTGACTCCTCTAATGTGTAACAAAAGTAGTTGTTTTATTAGTTTCATTATTTTAATTCCCATGTTTAATATTTACTCTTTCAACTAAAGAATTATCTTTAAGTACCTTATGCTCCTTTGTAATATCTTTATCAATATTTGTTGCATTCACCTCCTTATTGATTAAAAATATTTTCAGCTTCACAAATTTCTTGAAAATACTGCTAACCAATTCATAGGTAGTTATAGAAACATCATGTTCTTGTCTCATAATAGCTAGCAATATAGATATAAGAGGTTGAGAGATAATATCACATTCAGTACTGGTTAAGATCATAATGGGTTGCATGCAGGAGAATACTTTTTCTTCACAAGTCTTAGTGATTTTGGTTATGAAAAGTTGAAACATTTTGAGAATGAGATCATCATAGTCCAAATCAATCATTAACCACAAATCCCAAACCATAGAGCAGGCTACTGGTTGAAATATAAGAGGAGTAATTGAGAGGGGAGGGGTGAATTAGTTACCACTAAAATAAATCCCAGATCCCTTAGATGTCAGAACAAAATATAGATGCTTCTAAAAATATTGATGCTCGATAAACACGCAGGCACTCAGTTAATACTAATATTATGTTATAACATGGTAAACACCTAAATAAAAACTATAACTTGGTAAATTCTTAACATGCAAATCTTAAGACATTATCTTTGATTAACCTTAATTAACCTAGTTTCATACACATCAAATAAATAGCATGAACACAAGTGACATCAAGATTTAACATGGAAACCCAATTTGGAAAAAACCACCAATAGCAACTAGTTATTGATTTTCACTCTTCTGAAGTAAGCCTTGTTACAATCCAACACTATTAAAGGTTACAAAACACATTGGTAGGTGTAACCCTATTAGAGGATTTAATCACCCTATTAGGAGTGGCCTTGTTAGAGGTCTTTAAACATTTCAACCTAGAACGTCACCTTATTAGAGGATTTACAAATAGCTATTATGCCAACTCTATTAAAAGATTTAGATCACTACTACAATGGTTAGAGAGTAACAATGAGATGGCCTAGTTTCTAATGCAACTGAGTTGCTAATTACATATCTCAATTCTAGCTTGAATACTTGATCCTTCCTAATTGAATGTATCTTTGCAGCTCCTCAAGCATATTCTGCTTATCCTTCTAATTTTCTTCCTCTAAGCATCTTCTTTTCTTCAATATACTTGTACACATTCAATCCTCAACTTGACCTTATATTTATATCATATCCATTGTCAATTCAACTTAAAAATAACTTGGAATAATTAATATTCATCTTCTCAGTCAGCTAGAACCAACAAACAAATCCATTGAACTCAATATGCCAAAACAAGAAAATCCTTTGTTAGCCAACCCTACTTGGTAGACACTAACTTAGAAATGATTTTCCTATGTTAACCAGGTGAACTCAATTAAGACTAAATCTTCACAAACTTCCTTGGTAATCAAGTGAGCTTAGTTAACACTAGTTCCATCCAACTTTCCTTTGTTACCTGAGTGAGCTCCATTAACACTCAACTTCTGTGACCTTCTCTTCAAAACCTAAGTGAACTTGCTAGACACTTCCTTCTAAGCTTTGCAAACATTGGAATGCTCAAAAAATACAAGAAACTATCTTCACCACCCAACTAAGCTTGACATACAGTAATTGGTAAAGATATGACATTTTGTGTAACATCAAAGACAATACACAATTAAACAAATATTTTCAACAATCTCCCTCTTTAGCATTGATGGAAACACAACATATCATAATACAATCAAATTTCAAAGAAAAATAAAGTAAGGAAAATATCCTAAGTTTCATTCTAATTCTCATCCATGAGAACTCCCTCTATCAGTGTGAACTCCCTCTACCTTAGTTTCACCGTCTATCAAAAAATTATGTCTTCAACATCTTCTTCTAATAGAAAACTTTCCTTCTTTGATATTAGACCAAGTTCTTTTTCTTAGACATCTTATACCAAAATTTCTACCTCATCACCAAATTCTCTCTCTTTATAAAATTTCTATGGATATGATAGAAAACTCTCCCTCTTTGACATATTATGCCAAAGAAAATATCAATGCACATCATGTACAGATTCATATGAAATTTTCCCTTCCAATATTGCATCAACTAACTAATTTTCAAATTTTCTAGTTGATGCATCACTAAACTTCATTTAGTGAACTTTAGATAGGGGAATAATCCCTAACTTGCCTCTTAGATACAAAAATGCATCCTTATGTAATGGCTATGTGAATATGTCTTCAATTTATTCTTTAGTATTCACATATTCCAATCTTACCTCTTTATCTTGCACCAATTTTCTCATAAAACCATCTTTTATAGAAATCTGCTTTGTCTTGGTATGCATCACGGAATTCTTTAATTTATTAATTGCAGTGGTGTTATCACAGAAGATAACCACTAGATCCTTGATTTCTACCTTCATACCTACCAATAGTTTCTTGAACCAAAAAACATTGGAATAATTAAATACTATTGCAACATACTTTACTTCCATTGTAGACTAAGAAATACAATTCTACTTATTACTTGTCCAAGACACTAGTCTTTTACCAAGAAAGAATGCTCCACCACTGGTGCTCTTCTTGTCATCAACACTTCATGCCCAATAAGCATGTGTGAAGTCCTTTAAATCCAAATTTCCTACTTTCTTATACCATAATCCATTGTCTTTAGTACCCTCTATATACCTCATGTTCTCTTGATTTCCATCATATGATTTTCTTTAGGATTTGTTGAGAATCTTACCACCATACCAACTACTAATGCAATATCATGCCTTGTATGCACTACATATTATAATTTTTCAATCATTGATCTATATGTTGTCTGATCTACTTCCTTGGAATCATCATTCTTGAAAAGCTTTTCTAGTAGAAATAGGTGTTCCAACTAGTCTTGAATATTCCATTCCAAACTTCTTTAGTATCTCCTTGATATATAATTGGATTGAGTAATGTAGATACCATATTTCTTCTACTAAATCTGTAATCCAACAAAGAATTTTTTTTCTCCAAATATGGACATCTAAAATTCTTTACTCATCTCTTCTTAAAAAGATTTGCATAAATCATCATTTCCAGTAAATAATGTGTCATCTACAAATATTTCTACCAACATAATCTTCTTTTATGGTCCTTCTTTGATGTATAGGTTGTTGTTATCATTTGTTCTTTGGAAACCAATCCTTATCAAGTAGTTATGAAGTCTTTCATACCAAGCTTTGGGAGCTTTCTTGAATCCATACAATGCTAGAAAGAAGTTGAAATGTTTGAGATCAAACAGAGCTGGTGAATTCATTTCTAATGAACTCAATGAATTATACATTGAAAGAGGAATTAAAAGACAAGTATTAGCCCCTAGTACACTATAACAAAATGGATAGTTGAAAGAAGGATTAGATCCATCATGGATTGTGCAAGAACTTTGATGATAGAAATGAATGTTGCAATAAAATACTAGAAGGAAGCAATTAGTACTATAGTGCATACCTTGAATAGAGCACAACTAAAGAAAGACTCAAATCAAACTCCTTATGAGCTATGGTATGGCTACAAACCAAATGTAAGTTACTTGAAAGTATTTGGTAGCAAATGTTATATCTTGAAGAAATCTAGGAAAGCTAAATTTGATGTCAAAAGTGATGAAGGTATATTCCTAGGATATTCCTATAAAAGTAAAGCATATAAATGTTTGAATTTGTCCACCCATAAGATCATAGAAAGCACACATGTGAAAGAACTTGAGGATTATAGAAAGTTTGTCTACTATGAAATACATTGCCAAATCCAATTGGAAGTCAATAGACTTCACCTCTTGAGTCCCCAAAATCTCAAGAAGCTACCAAGTTGCAATCAGTGTAACCCGAGTCATAGTCTGAAGGACCCAAGTTGTAATCAGAAGCTACCAAGTTGTTTCCAAATAAAATGAAGTCTGAAGGACCTGAGTCATAGATAATGGGACCTGAGCATGATATAGAAGACCATGGTGAGGCTAGTGGAACAAGCTCCAAATCCAAAATACCTATGTTAGAAAGATATGTCAGAAGGCACCATGCACTTGATCACATCATTGGAGACAAGTTAGATGGAACAATGGTAAGAAATAAATTGAAAGGTACATGTTTGCTTACTGAATTTGAACCTAGATTAGTTTAAAATACTTTGAATAATGAAGGTTGGATAGAAGCAATGAATAAAGAGATAGAATAAATAGAAACTAATAAGACTTGGACTCTTATTCCTCAACCCCAGGATAAAATTGTAATTGGCACAAAGTGGGATTTTAGAAATAAGTTGAATGAAGATGAAGAAGGTTCCATAAACAAAGAAAGGTTAGTATGCAAAGGTTATTCTCAAGAAGAAGGTATTAATTATGGTGAAACTTTTGCTCTTGTTGCAAGATTAGAAGGTGTTAGGACTTTACTTTCTTATGTTGCACATAAATGATTTAAAGTTTATCAAATGAATGTGAAATTTGCATTCTTGAATGGAATTCCTGAAGAGGAAGTTTACATAGAACAACCTAAAGGTTTTGTAGATCCTAGAAAAAGGGATAAGGTTTTTAAACTACACAAAGCATTGTATGGACTCAAGCAACCTCCCAGAGCTTGGTATGAAAGACTTCATAACTAATTGATAAAGATTAGTTTTCAAAGAACAAATGATAACAGCAGCATATACATCAAAGGAGGACCACACAAGAAGATTGTGTTGGCACAAATATTTGTGGGTGACACATTATTTATTGGAAATAATGATTTATGGAAAGCTTTTTCAGAAGAGATGAGTAAAGAATTTGCGATGTCCATGTTTGGAGAGATAAAATTCTTTGTTGGATTATAGATTTAGCAGAAGAAAGAGGGTATCTACATTACTCAATCCAAGTATATCAAGGAGATACTAAAGAAGTTTGGAATGAAAAATTCAAGACTAGTTAGAACACCTATGTCTACTAGACAAAAGCTTTCCAAGAGTAATGATTCCAAGGAAGTAGATCAAACCACATATAGATCAATGATTGAAAATTACAATATGTAGTGCATACAAGGCATGGTATTGGATTAGCAGTTGGTATGGTGGCAATATTCTCAGCAAATCCTGAAGAAAATCATATGATGGAAATCAAGAGAATCATGGGTATCTGAAGGGTACTAAAAACTATGGATTATGGTACAAGAAAGGAGGCAACTTGGATTTGAAGGCCTTCATAGATGCTGATTAGGCAAGAAGCGTGATGACAAGAAGAGCACCAATGGTGGAGTGTGCTTTCTTGGTAAAAGACTAGTGTCTTGGACAAGTAAGAAGAAGAATTGTATTTCTCAATCTACAATAGAAGTAGACTGTGTTGCAACAACAATTAATTGTTCCAATGTTGTTTGGTTCAAGAAACTATTGGTAGGTATGAAGGTAGAAATCAAGGATCTAGTGGGTATCTCATGTGATAACACCAATGCAACTAATATATCAAAGAATCCTATGATGCATAACAAGACAAAGAACACTACTATAAAATACCATTTTCTAAGAGAATTGGTGCAAGATAAAGAGGTATGATTGAATATGTGAATACTAGAGAAAAAATCATAGACATATTCACTAAGCCATTACCTGAGGATGCATTTTTGTATCCAAGAGGTAAGTTAGGGGTCATTCCCATATCTAAAGCTCGCTAAATGAAGTTTAGTGATGAATTAACTAGTGCATGTTGGAGATCATCTAGTTGATGTAGTATTGAAAGAATAGATTACATATGAATAAATACATGAGGTACATTAATATTCACTAAATATTGTCTTTGGCATAAGATGTCAAAGAGGGAGATTTTGATGTCATATTCACAGAAATTTTATAAAGAGGGAGAGTTCTATAATGAGGAAGAAATTTTAGCATAAGATGTCAAAGAAAAAGAACTTGGTTTGATATCAAAGAAGGAAAGTTTGATATCAGAAGAAGATGTTGAAGATAGAGTTTGCTAATAGAGGGTGAAATTGAAGGCAGATGGAGTTCACATTGATAGAGGGAGTTCTCATTGATGAGAATCAAAATGAAACTAAAGATATTTTCCTTACTTTATTTTTCTCTAAAATTTCATTGTGTTATGACATTTTGTGTTGCCATCAATGCCAAAGAGGGAGATTGTTGAAAATAAATAGTTAATTGTGTATTATCTTTGATGTTACACAAAATGTCATATCTTTACCAGTTAGTGTATGTCGAGCTCACTCAAGTGATGAAGACAATTTCCTATGTCTACCAAGTTTTCCAATGTATGCCAAGTTCAAAAGTTAGTGTCTACCAAGTTCACTTGAGCATCGAAGAGAAATCCATAGAAGTTGAGTGTTAACTTAGCTCACTCAGGTAATAAAGGAAAGTTGGATGGAACCAATGTTAACCAAACTCACTCGATTACCAAGGAACTTTATGAAGATGCAACGGTAACCGAGTTCACTTGGTTAACATAGGAAAATCATTTCTAAGTTAGTGTCTACAGAGTGGTTTTGGCTAATGAAGGGTTTTCTTGTTTTGGCATATTGAGTTCAATAGGATTTTTTGTTGGTTCTAGCTGACTAAGAAGATGAATATTAACTATTCTAAGTGTATTCAAGTTGACTTGACAATTGATATGATATATGTATAAGGTCAAGTTAAGGATTGAATGTATGCAAGTATATGGAAGAAAAGAAGATGCTTAGAGGAAGTGAATTAGAAGGATAAGAAAAATATCCTTAAGGATCTATAAAGATACATTCAATCAGGAAGGATCAAGTATTCAAGCTAGGATTGAAATCTGTAATCAAAAATTCACATGCATCAAAAATTAGGTCATCTCATTGTTACTCTCTAACCATTGTAGCAATGACCTAAATCTCTTAATAGAGTTGTCTTAACAGATATTTATAAATCTTCTAACAAGGTGGAATTTTTAGATTGAAGTATCTAAAAAACTCTAACAAGGCCACTCTTAATAGGTTGATTAAATCCTCTAAAAGGGTCACACCCAATAGTGTGTTTTGTAACCTTTAATAGGGTTGGCTCATAACATGGCTCACTTCAAAAGAGTGAAAATTAGTAACTAGTTGCAATTGGTGGTTTTACCAAATTGGTTTTCCACATTAAATCTTGGTGTCACTTGTGTTCCTATTATTTCTTTCTTGTGTATGCAACTAATTTGATTAAGGTTAATAACAAAAATTATCTTAAGATTTTCATATTAAGCATTTGTTAGTTAGTTGTTATTTCAGTGGTTATTGAGTTATAGCACAATATCATAATTAATAGAGTGCCTATGTGTTTGTTGAGCATCATTATTTTCAAAAAAAATTATGTTTTTTGTAGACATCTAAGGGATATTGATGCTTAGCAAACACAGAGGCACTCGGTTAATACTGATATTATGTTGTAACTCATTCAACACTGAAATAACAATTGTAACTTGACAAATGATTAACATGAAAATCTTAAGAAATTATCTATGATTAACCTTAATTAAATTAGCTTCATACACATGAAATAAATAGCTTGAACACAAGTGACACCAAGATTTAATGTGGAAACCCAATTTGGAAAAAACCACTAATTGCAACTAGTTACTTATTTTCACTCTTCTGAAGTGAGCCCTGTTAGGAGCCAGCCCTGTTAGAGGTTACAAAACACACTATTGGGTGTGACCCTATTAGAGGATTTAATAACCCTATTAGGAGTGGCCTTGTTAGAGGTCTTTAGACACTTCAAGCTAGAAATTCCACCTTGTAAGAGGATTTACAATTAGCTTTTAAGCCAGCTCTATTAAGAGATTTAGATCACTGCTACAATGGTTAGAGAGTAACAATGAGATGACCTGACGTTTGATGCAACTAAATTGTTGATTATAGATCTCAATTCTAACTTGAATACTTTATCCTTCATAATTGAATGTATCTTTGTAGGTCTTCAAGGATATTCTACTTATCCTTCTAATTCACTTCCTCTAAGCATCTTCTTTTCTTCCATATACTTTTACACATTCAATCCTCAAATTGACCTTCTATTTATATCATATCCATTTTCAATTCAGCTTGAATACACTTTAGAATAATTAATATTCATTTTCTCAGTCGATTAGAACCAAAAAAAAAATCTATTAAACTCAATATGCCAAAATAAGAAAATCCTTTGCTAACCAACCCTACGTAGTAGACACTAACTTAGAAATGATTTTCTTGTGTTAACCAAGTGAACTCAGTTAAAGCTACATCTTCACAAAGTTCCTTGGTAACCGAGTGAGCTCAGTTAACACTGGTTCCATCCAACTTTCTTTTGTTACCTACATGTGCTCAGTTAGCACTCAACTTCTTTGAACTTCTCTTTGATGCCTGAGTGAACTGAGTAGACACTACCTTCTAAACTTGGAAAACATTGGAATACTCAGCAGACATAGGAAAATGTCTTCATCACCTGAGTGAGCTTGGCATATACTGACTAGTAAAGATATGACATTTTGTTTAACATCAAAGACAATACATAATTAACCAATTGTTTTCAATAGTCACTCACCTTAAAGAACTTCATATTAAAAGTACAAATTTGACATGTTTACTCTAAACTTCATTAAGGACCACTTTCTACATCAGTTATCTCTATACACTAGATATCTACACATATGTTGGTAAGATGATTTATTTTCTAGGCTCTAAAACCATTGTAAATAGATCTATTATAATTTTCTTTGTTACTTTTCCCTATGCGAACACTAAAATGATTGGTATTTGTAGAATACGAAGATTTTATGAATCTAGTGCCACCACATAAGAGGTTGTCTGAGTTATACACTAACTTTTACTACTCATATTTCCCAAAGTAAAAATTCTAGTTTAATATGTTTTTTTAGAGATAACTAGTTTGTTGCATATAAGTTTAGTTTACTTTTGATTAACAGAAATAACCAATAGTCACAATGTCAAAAAAATTGTTCAACCTAGGTTGCCTATAGAATATGAGGAATATCATAGTACATGCATTCCTGAAAATTGATCATTTCATATTAGTTAAATGAAACATGCACATTACCATAATTATATCTCACCTTGTAAGCCATTAATAGCACCAATACTTCAATAGCTTCCCTCAAAAATATGTATATTTATATTGAGCATATGAGAATTGGGTCTCACTTTTGTTGCTGAATTATATTTTCTAACCATATTAGTCCCTTTCCATAGAGGAAGAAGGCACGCTCAATATTTTCCTTCATATAATATTGCAATTGAATAAAAAATATACAAGCTTTCTCTTAATAATTAAAAATAAGCTTCTATAGTTTGAGCTCTTGCTTGAATTACCAATTCAAGTGACAATTGAGAAACATATGCCAAACTACCTAAAGTGCCAACACTAATTCTAGGATTCTTCTTTGTTCTAGCAAACATAGTAAAACTAATGTTTAAAGGAAACTACATTCTAGAAACTTAGTTTTTCAAACCAAATAAAAATACTTCACAACTGCTCCTTATTTTTGAAACATCATAGACTAGTAGGAAAGCCTACCTTTGATACTACTGCAATATCTTGCTATGATTATTTTCCCAATCTTTCCACAAAATTCAAACAATAAATTACATGCAACTAAACTTTTTCATCCAACAGATTAGACTAACAATTATATGAAAACTAGATAGCTTTTGTAGTAGTGTAGTATTGTGACTACAAGAGTAATATTGCAAATTGGTGTAAAATCATATATGACCTAATAATGGAGTTAAACCAATTCTATTTCATATCCATGTAAGTATACTTTCATTTTGTTTAAGTTTTGTTAAATTTTATGAAGAAATGAGGAAGCTATGATCATTTTTGTAAAAGTAGTATGTTTAGAAATGGGTTTTTTTTCAAAATCTATATTGAGTAAAAATTATGGTGCAACCATGTATGGTCAAGTAAGACCCTAAAAATTGGCATGGAGATACATTTTGATGTTGTGAATGAATTGTCTTTTTCCCAAAAAAAAAATGGCAAGGTTATTTGAGGGCTCAAACTTATCAATTACTGAAACTATTTTTTGCTAAAAGAAAGATTTCCATCATCTTTTTGAAGTTTTTGTCTTTGTGACAGTTTTCTATGTCTTCTGGGGGTATTTCTTCAGTATCCCCATACAAATTTGTGTAGGTATAGTGACCTTTGAACCTTTCAATTCTTCGATATTCATCCCTATTATATCGTCTATTATTTTCACCAGTTACCTAATCTTGGTCTGGCATTGTATCAGTATGCAATTTTTTAGTTTGTAGAGGTTGAGAATGTATAGGTGTCTTGTATAGAGGTTAAGTGTTTGAATTTGTAAATATAGGTATCTTTTTTGTGTTGTCAAAGTTAGGTTCAGGAGATGACCTTTCAATGTTTGGATGTTCTTTAAACAATGAATTCCTAACTTGATTCAAGTTTATGGAAAAGACTCACCAAATGTAGGGTTGACCAATAGGGGATAGAGATTGATATGATCCTTCCTTAGACATAGTAGGTGAAGGAGACCATGAGAATCCTCCACTACACTTAGACTATGTATAGAATTGGGAAAGACCTATACTACAATTCTCGCAATTCTTACCTCTACCTCTACCTCTTCTAGGTTGATGGGAATGAAACATAATTCCACTCCTAGATGCAAAACTCATAGTTAATGACATGTGACAAGGTTTATACAAAAACCAAACTTAGAACTTCATCTCAAAGTAGGTAATTGATGGCTAGGATGATGTGTACCAAGATATAAGTTTTCAAAGAAGTGGCTAGAATAGTTGAGATATTGGACTATCATGACAACAAGATATAACAACATAGTAGAACAAGTGGGACTACAAAGTGATGAGACTAGTTCAAATGTAGGTTTCAAGTGTATAACTAAGTAATTTTTTCTAAGTTCTAGAT
This sequence comes from Cupressus sempervirens, assembly GCA_028749045.1. Taxonomy (NCBI): domain Eukaryota; kingdom Viridiplantae; phylum Streptophyta; class Pinopsida; order Cupressales; family Cupressaceae; genus Cupressus; species Cupressus sempervirens. Next base: position 591,471,524 of record CM053786.1, on the reverse strand, counting down.
GTTTGAAAATAGAGAAGCATACTAGTGTTCTTGAATAGAGACTAGATCAAACAAAAGATTCGATAGAATGACAAAAAATAACTCACTATTTAGCACAACTTTTAGATAGGCTCAAATTAGAAAATTCTCTATAATGTGAGTGTTTGATAAGATGATGTGAGAAAGTGCAAGCATCAAGAAAGACTTTTCCTTTTGAGGTGAGAAAAATGACCTAACGAATAATCTTGACCTTTTTTTGATAGTAAACCTACACAAGCTTATGCAAGAATACATGGTTTCTCAAGTGAGAAATTAGTATATAGGAAAACGCCGGTAAGTATAATAGTAGGACCCTAAGATCCTAGCTCACACAAGATTTTGTAGCAACTTAGGTGAGTAACTGACAGGTTGTTTAATTTTGACCAATTTTTCTAGGTTTTGACACATTGTAGACAACATTTTTAGTTTTTAAATAGATTTCAAATATGTCTTAGATTGACAAATTTGGTATTTTGACCATTTGGACTAATTTGTATGTGTAAACCATTTTGTTTTCAGATTTTTTGTAAGACAAACAATGGGGACAAAAGCAATAGTCACAAACAATCCAACTAAGGACAAAGAAACTCAGAAGGATGGGAGAGTCTTGATAGCATTTAGACAATTTGGATAGCTTTTGACTTGAAAAAGACATGATTTATCCCTATAAAAAAAAATGGTAGAGGAAGAAAGACCTTTGTCTCACATCTTATGTGTATCCATTCACCTCACACAATCACATCACCCCACCAGAGGGAACCCATATTTTTCATTTATGCAAAGGAATCAATAACATATATGTTCAAAGGTTACCCTTGAGGTAGGGGCCAGTTCTATTTACCACCTTCCAACATCCACATAAATGCCTATGGTGAGGATCTACAAGAGATATTCTTCCCCTACAAAGATTATTCCTCCTTTCAAAGGTGAACCAAGTACTAACTAACAACAAAGAGTTTAATAGACTTATGTTCACATTAACCCCCGATGGCCTCTTAACCACACCAACATCTAAAAGTATACACACTTGGCAAGCAAGACTAGAAGCAATTTCACTCAGTACAATAGATAGAGCCTCCTCAAGATATGTGATATCCATAATCAAGAGGAAGAAGTTAACATGGATTTGGAGTCTTTTTCTCTACAAAGCTTCTTTATTATAGGATTTGGAATCACCGGTGAAATTTGTGTACTCACTTAGGTCATTCCTAGAGGTTGGATCACTCCAGCAAGCCCACTAAAGGTTGACTCAGACTTGGTTTGGATTCAAGGGTCCAAGTTTGTGATCTCAAAAGGGAAAAGAGCATACTCCTCTACCTCTTCACCTCACCCAAACATGCCAAACATATTCATCACCAAGATAGCTTATCAATCCCAGCTTATCTAGAAGCTTCTTAGTTTCTAATTTTCCTAAAGGGAAAAGAGCATAATCCCCTCACTAAAAGATTCACTTGGGAGAATCACTACCTTCCTTTCCTTCAGAGGGTATCATCATCCGAAGGGGTCTAGGTTTCTAATTTACTCTTGGGTGTCACTTCCAAGTAGTAAAGAGCATAATCCCCTTATCCCTTCATCTAGAGCTCTAGAGAAGCTCACAAGGCCTAATTAAACTATGTGAATAAAGCATAAAATGTAGACATAATGTTTTTGTGGGATTAAAAAATCATCGTCGACAATAGGTCTTTGACAAGCATCCTACAACTAAATCGTCAATAAGTCTAAATATTTTTCAAGGTTTCTTCAACATTCGTCATGCAAACTATTGTTATGTTATTTCAAAAAGTGAGATCACATATAATACCAATTTTCATAGTTAGCAAACAGTGTATCAAAAAGAGTATAAATTACACAAATTGGGCACAATGTTCCAAGTTTTTGCATGAGATTTTGCTACTACTAGGTGAACAAAGGAATCTCTTGTGCAAATAGAGTTCAGAGTTGTAAAAGAAATTGATTCTCTTGTATGACCCTATATTAATGTCACGTGAGAAAAAAATTAGTATTGTACAAGAGAATGAATCTCCCATGCGAGTCTATGTATCTATCATGTGAGTTTGTGTAGCAGCCACAAGAGTAAGTACCTAGCCTACATGAGAAAAGAACTTCCCAAGCAAGTTGAAAAGAAACTATATGGAAATAAAAGGAAAAAAATTAGAAAATGAGGCCAAAAAATCAATTTTCTTGCTCCACGGTGGGAGCCAGAAATGTATGCGTTAAATATGGGCCTCTAATTCAACCACACACTTCAACGTAGTCTTTATTTGATAGATTTACCCAAGAATGAACGTGATAGTGTTCATCTTGAATGGTTGAACAAGGTGACCTATTGCCTTCTATCTAGATGGGGTTTTCAATTTTTCTCTTAGATTCAAGAGTTTAGTAACCATAGACCAATGCTAGCATGAAGAATTTGAATGTATGCAATGCAAGATTAAGCTAGCATAAATGTAATTAAGCTATGTTTTTAAGATTTTTTTATGCAAGATATGAATCTAAGCTAGATGAAATGAAGATTAATCTAAGAATAAAATAAGTAGAGTTAATCTAAATGTATGCATTATAATCTAATATGAGAGAGAAAACTAAATAGTATGAAAATCTTTGAATGCATGAATATTTGAGTATTCAAAATGGCAAAGTTTCATTACTCAATAATTACATCCCTTCAAAATGAGAGGCAAAAGGTGTTTTTTATAGAATCCTAGAACCAATCGACAGTTGAGATTGAATTAGATGAACGGTTCATATTAGAGGAGAGTTGAGTTCAACTAGAAGTTTTCCATAATTGGAGTAGTTAATTGATTGCTTTTGGAGTGAATGATGTAGTTAATTTCTTTATCTCCTTTTTTTATTTTAGTTGACTCGCACTTTCCAATTTAGAACTAGAAAGAATATTTGAGGATAATATTTTATTTAATAAATTAAATATGACCTCATAACTAAATATTCTAATTAATTGAATAATTAAATTCAACAATTAGGATGAGGGTATTTAATTAAATCAGACATAATCAACTCATTGTCTCACATGTATTAGCTAAAGGGGGAGAATTTATTTAATTAAAATGCTAGGACTTATAATTAAATTAATTCAATTAGAAGGTTGATTAGTTAAGTCAATTTTTAGGAATTAAAATAGATATGTGATTATTACAAATTTAGGATTTCTTTGAAATTTGATACTTAGATCAAGTGGGGACAAGTGGTCAAAAATGCCTAGTAAAATAAGACTTTGTTGATCAATAAATTAGTGTTGAGACTAATGCACCAAAATTGGTTCAGAATGACAAGGTGTCAATTTTGGCATATTACAATCCTATAACTCAAAAGTTTAAAATCCTATGAATGACCTTGAAGAATGAAATTTAAGAAAAAACCAAGTCACAAAGGGACAATAAAGGTTTAAAGGTGAATCCAATTAGTGACCTAGAACTTAAATTATGTGTATATGTTGTTGCCTACAAGATATTTCAATCAAGTTGACTGAACAATATACCCTATATGGTTGTTGACCTAGTGTACAAAATTGTGAAGAAAAATCATACATATGATCTTGTCAAGCTACAACTATGTTAACTCACTAAAAATGTGAAAACAATCAGAGTGGCATGATTTAACACATGAAAATTGGGTTCTCTATTGGTATATATTTTCTTTTATCTCCAAAATTATTTCCCTAGCATTGGCCCTATCAATTGGAGAAAAAATACTCAAATTATCTATCATATTAATCATTATATTCAAACACTCATAAATAAATTTGATGTCATGAACGAGCACTTTAATCATTTTAAAGAGAAAATGAGTCATAGATTCAGGATTCCCTAAGCACTAGTTGAAAAATAGCATGATGATGTTTGTTTTTTGGTTGATACAGACAATACTATTGTAAAGGTTGCCAAACCTAGGATTAAATAGCCAGAACCCTTAAACTATGAGGTTAACATAGATTAGGTACTAAGGAAATTGAAGCATTACATAATGAACTAGTTAACCTAGGTCCCCCTAAGTTTGATGTTGGAATTCTTTAGAATAACTAAGAGGGGGGTAAATCAATTATCCAAGGTCCAGATGTACAAATAAAACTTTTCACAACTTAGTGAACCCATATCCATAAAATATATTCATCATGCATGCATCCATTAGATCATACAATCACTTAAACTTGTAGGTTACTGTCAAATCAACTTTCCAAAAATGTAAACATGAAACATAACAGATTTAACAACACATTTGACATAGTGATTTTATGTGGAAACCCAATTTGGAAAAAACCACCAGTAACATGCTACTCATTCTCACTCTTTAGAAGTGATTCCTTGTGAAAGGCTAACCTTATTAAAGGTTACAATACAGACTGTTAAATGTGACCTAGTTAGAAAATTTCAATTACCCCATTAGGAGTGATCCTTGTTAAAGGACTTTAGATCATTCACTCAGAATGTCACTTGGTTAAAGGATTTACAAATTACTATTAGGTCAACCTTAATCCAAAGAATTTACCCTAGACTACTATAATGATTAAAAAGTAATAGTAAGGCTTGATCTGGTAACAACTTACAATACACTTTGCAGATTACAGATCATTTTTTCAGTCCTCCATTATGCTTGGTTTTCACACAATTCAACTCTGACAGCTTTTTCACCCTTTAAGCATCCATACCCTTAAGCCTTCTTTATTTTCTTGTTAATAGCAGTCTCTTTTGTTTGGTCATTGAATGAAGCAATACCCTAGACTTCCTTAGATTCTCGCACGTGGCAACCATTGCTTCTAACCAGCCATCTCTATAAGTAGAAAATTAAGATTTTTTTTGTTCAACCTCTATTGCCCATTTTAGGGTTAGGTAGGATTGCGTAGGGTTCAATGAATCTACCAATATTTTCATTTTATTCCCTTCTAGAAAATTCTCCTTCAATCCTCTTTGAATTTTCCTCAAAATAGTTTACCATGAATTCTGTGCCACCAACTCATCATAGTTATCTTCCACACGCTTCAAAAAATTCAAGAAAATAAAATAGTTAGCTTAGATTCATCAAATCCATAATTTAACATGAATACTGGCACTCGGCATCAATATGTTGTCACTTGGCTTCCATACTATTCTTCTACTTGTCATCCACTAGATAACTTAAAAAACACTAAAGTTTATTGATGCTCGGCATCAACTCAACTTTACTCATCTTACACTATATCACTTGGCATACACTAAATTTTGACTTTGCCTGGCTCCAACTGATTTTCTGCTTGGCTTACACTAACTTTTTTTGACATCTACTATCCACTCAATCAAGCTTGGCAGACTTAATTCTTCTTACTTGTTCTTCTTGACTTAATCAGTGTATCCATCCTTTGCAACCTCAAGTAGATATTCAATGCACTCTATCATCACTATCTTAACTGATCTTTGTACTCCTTTTTCATACCATAACTCAAACTTTCTTTTAGGTACTATTGTTATCTCATTTGATCAAAACCTCCTCATTGATCAAACAAATGATAGTACTCAAATATACTAAACAGTTATCTTACTAACAAGTAGCAGGTTTAACATTAGTGACAAAATAATGATTAAAACATATTCTCATACTTGTATCAATATATTTTCAACAATATCCCTCTTTGGCATCGATGGAAAATTAGTTTAACCAACAATAATACCAAAATGAAAATAATCCTTAGATTGAAATATCTCCCTCTATTAGCAGCTTTCATCTTTTGTATAGGTTACAAAATTTTGTTCTAGTCGATAGACAATCAACTCATCCTTATGACTCCCCCTTGATCACTTTTTGTATCTCCCTTGGCACTATCTCCATCTTACTAGGTAGATGTAATCATTAGGTACACTATCTCCCTTTCTAGATTGCTAGATTTCTCCATTTCTTTGTCTTTCTCCCTCTTTGACAACAATGCCAAAGACTTGTCATCTTAATATGCAGATATGAAAATTTTTAGTTTCTCACTCTGTCACCTAGCTTGTAACTGATCTACAACTCTAGATCTTTGATTACTTTAGGTAGCTCCTAAAGTAAGATCAAATGCATCAATGTGTAACATATGTCAATCAGTTGATGTAAGACACTTCTCATGCTTCTTAAATAGCCTTGGATAGGGGTATTACCCCTAGTTTACCTCTTAGATACTCATGAGAATCCTTAGGTAATGATTTTGTGAAGATATCAGCTATTTTCTCTTTTGTATTCACATATTCCATCTTCACCTCTTTATCTTGAACTAATTATCTCAAGTAATGATACTTGATTGCAATGTGCTTAGTCTTTATATGTATCACACGATTCTTTGATATATTTATTACACTTGTATTATCACAATAAAGTATCACTAGTTTAGTAATTTCCTCCTAATTCATACCTTGAGAATTTTTTTGATCCATATAATGTTTGTACAATTTACTATAGTAGCAACATATTCAGCTTCAATAGTAGATTGAGATATATAGTTTTGTTTCTTGCTAGCTTGGAATCTTCCAATCAAAAAGTTTTCAATATCTCCTTTACATATTTTGACTGACTAATGTATATACCATATTTTATTTGATGTACTTGCAAACCCACAAAAAAAATTGATCTCTGGACAAACATAGACATCTCAAATTCTTTTTTCATTTCACTTGCAAAAGCTTTACATAAAGTATCTTGACCTCCAAATATGATATCATCAACAAAAATTTTAGATATTAAAATAACTTTTCCTTTCTTTGTCTTCAAGTATAGATTTTTGTTATCATTAGTCCTCTCAAATATAATTTTCACAAGATAATTGTGAAGCCTTTCATACCATGCTCTTGGTGCTTTTTCAAACCATATAAAGCTTTATGTAGTCTACATACCATATTTTTTTATTAGTATCAACAAATCCTTCTGGTTTTTCTATATAAACCTCTTCTTCCAATATGTCATTTAGAAATGTAGATTTAACATCCATTTGATAAACTTTGAAACCTTTATATGCTGAGTAAGCAAGAAGAGTTCTTACTCCTTCCAGTCTTGCAACTGGAGTGAATGTTTCTCCATAATCTATCCCTTCTTCTTATGCATACCCCTTGCAAACTAATCTTGTCTTATTCCTTGTGACTTCACCATTTTCATCTAACTTTTTTCTGTACACCCACTTGGTGCCAATCATATTTTTATCTTCTGGTCTAGGAACTAGATTCCATGTCTTATTCTCTTCAATCTCTTATTTTATGGCTTTAATCTAGTCCACATCTTCTAAGGAATCTTTCACTATTTTAGGTTCATGCATGCTAAGAAAAAATGTATCATTTCTCTCAACTTGTTCCTTATCATTGGTCTTGTATCTCTATCTCCAATAATTTGTGCAACAGGGTGATGTCTTTTGACATACTTTGACAATCTTTGTTAGTAGGCATACCTTCATAAAAGTATACAAATGATTTATATTCCTCTGGTTCCTTCATAGGTTCAGCCTCATGTACTTTTTTATATTCATCAAATTTCACATTTGCACTTTTCACAACTTTGTAAGTGTTAGTATTTAAACTCTTATAAGCTTTACTTCTTGTGGAATAGCCAAGGAACATACTTTCTTCACTTTTGCATCTAGTTTACCACTCTTAAAATATTTGAGAATATAACACTTGCTTCCAAATACCTTAAAATATTTCACATTGGGTGAGTATCCATACCATAGTTCAAAAGGTGTTGAGTAAGTACCTTGCTTGACTTGCACATGATGGTAGATTGTGCATGATCTCCAAGACCTTGATTCACCCCCCTCTTAGTTATTCTAAATAATTCCAAGTTTCAGATGTACAAATAAAAAATTTCACAACTTAGTGAACCCATCTCCATAAAACATATTCATCATCCATACATCCATTAGATCATACAATCACTTAAATTTGTATATTACTGTCAAATCAACTTTGTATAAATGTAAGAATGAAACATAAAAAATTCAATAAAATATATGACACAATGATTTTATATGGAAACCCAATTTGGAAAAACTACCAGCAACATGCTACTCATTCTCACTCTTCTAAACTGATGCCCTATGAAAGGCCAACCCTGTTAAAGATTACAATATGCACTATTAAATGTGACCTAGTTAGAGGATTTGAATCACCCTATTAGGAGTGAGCCTTGTTAAAAGACTTTAGATCATTCACTTGGAATGTTACCAAATTAAAGGATTTACAAATGACTATTAGGTTAACCTTAATCTAGAGGATTTACCCTAGACTAGTTCAATGATTAGAAAGTAATAGTAAGGCTTGATCTGATAACAACTTACAACACACTTTGCAAATTATAGATCATTTTTTTAGTCCTCCATTTTGCTTGGCTTTCACACACTTCACCTATGATAGCTTTTTCACCCTTCAAGGATCCATACCCTTAAGCCTTCTTCCTTTTATTACCAATAGTAGTCTCTTATATTTGGTCACTGAATGAAGCAATGCCCTAAAGTTCTTGTATTCCTTAGATTCTCGCACATGATAACAATTGCTTTTGACTAGCCATCTCTATAAATAGAAAATTAAGATTTTTTTTGTTCAACCTCTATCATCCATTTTAAGGTTAGGTAGGATTAGGTAGGATTTAATGAATCTATCCATATTTTCATTTTATTCCCTTCTAGAAACTTCTGCTTCAATCCTCTTTGAATTCACCTCAAAATGATTTACCATGAATTTTCTGCCACCAACTCATCATAGTTATCTTCCACACACTTCACAAAATTCAAGAAAACAAAATGGTCATCTCAAATTCATCAAATCCATGATTTAACATGAATACAAGCACTTAGCATCAATATGTTGTCACTTGGCTTCCATACTATTCTTCTACTTGTCATCCACTAGATAACTTGGAAAACACTAAAGTTTACTAGTGCTCATAATCAAATAAGCTTTACTTGGCTTACACTGTATCACTCAGCATACACTGAATTTTGACTATGCTCAACTCCAACTAATTTTCTACTTTTCTTGCACTAGCTTTTCTCGGCACCTACTATCCACTTGATCAAGCTTGGTAGACTCAATTCTTCTTACTTGTTCTTCTAGACTTAATCAATGTAAGTGTCCTTTGCAACCTTAAGTAGATAGTCAATGCACTATATCATCATAATGTTAACTAATCTTTGTACTCCTTTTTCATACCATGACTCAACCTTTCCTCTAGGTGCTATTGTTATCTTATTTAAGAAAAACCTCCTCATTGATCAAACAAATGATAGTACTCAAATCAATTAAGCAGTTATCTTACCAACAAGTAGCAGGTTTGATATCAGTGACAAAAAAATGATTGAAACACATTCTCATTCTTGTATCAATCTATTTTCAACATTTTAAACATATTAAATGATAGAGAAGAATATTTCAATGAATCTTGTTATACCTAAAATGAAAAGGAAGACAAAGAAGATAATGAAGAAATTGGAAAGTGCATTTGGTGAAGGGGATGATAATCAACATGTATAGATTATAGAAGGTAACAGAGAAGATGCTACTAATAAAGAAGAAAAAGGAAAAGCAACTATTATTAGTGAGCCAAAATCCAAGAAAGGAAATAAGAAACCTTTGGCAATGCCAATAAGTCCAAAGAACACAAGGTCAAAAATCTAGGCAACACAAAATGCTACTCTACCATTGAAGAAGGGCATAGCAAGGATAACCAAGTGTCCGTAGTCACAAACAAAGACAAATTAAAAGAGGAAGGAAGCCCCTGAGTCCTCAAGAGAAGTTGTAAAGAGACCAACTCAAAGAAGAAGAAAAATAATTCTAAAAGAAGATAAAGAGGAGGAAGTAGAGGATGGTGAGTGAACTGAATTAGATGAGGTAAGTAATGTTTGACATAGTACATTTAAAAGGCCTAAGACTATAGATGAGATTTTACATGCTCTTAGTGAAAGTAGTGGTCTGGGAACTTTCAAATATTACAAGAATGAAAAGTTGAATGATGAGAACAAAAATAAAATTAAAGACTCCTCTTTAATTGTCATGATGACAAAATTCAAGTACGCACCACTAGAAATAGGAGATCAAATACCTAATGAATTGTATAATAGAATTGATAGTCAATGGAAATATGCACCCAAAACTAAAAAGGAAATGAGGGGAAGAGAATTGGCTAAGATTATGCCCAATTTTGGACTGGAAGACATAATCAAGGCACTAGAGAAATATAAAAAATAGATTTTTTCAAAAGCATATAGTTATTCATGTTATGTTTGGTAACTTGAAATTAGTTGATGAAGATTCTGATATGGTATGGGGACAATTATATAACATCAGAGGTCCACATGAAATAATTGATGTTGATGATGTTGAAACCCAGCATAATGTTTAACTTGATAATCAAGATGATGAGTTTGATATTGCTACTCCACAAAACTTTGTAGATTCATTGCATTAAATGGTTAGAGATAGTATTGGAAAATAAGATATAGTTACTATTGAAGATATACCTAAAGAGGACCCTATCAAACATTTAATAAAGTTGAAGATTCACATTAGTAACTAAGTCAAACAATGTGGAATCTACATTAACTGAGATTTGACATGCAAAAATCCCTAGCTTTGATCTAATAATTCAACAAGTAAATGAATTTCTCAAGCTAGCTAAACAACATGTAAGTGATATTCCTATTGGTTCATACACATGTTAGCAGATACTATTGTGAGTACTAAGGGATAGTAAACTAATGTAGAAATCAAGCAACGAGTTCAACAAGTACAAGGGGGACAAGGAGGATAAAATATTGGAGATGAGAAAATAGATTCTAAACATGCTCAAACTAGAAGATGCTCCATAGAGCACCATGAAGACATTTATACTACAAGTGATGAAGCATGAACCCATAGACCTCTGAGTGAGGGACTAATTGGAAATGTTCAATTAATTATTGCCAAGGAACAAAGAGAGGAGGAATTACTTTTCTAAGTTCATTTTCATTTTTTTTTCGTGGATCCAATAATTATACAAATGATAGTTCTAAGATTACCTGAATTTGAACCACAAGAGCCACCAAGTGAGAAACCACAGAAAGAAGAGGAAGAAAGTCACTTACCAAGTATATCACTGGTACCATTTATTCCACCAATTACCATAGCTACTATAGAACATTTTAACAAGGAAGGAGAACCACAAAAAGAATCTAGAGCTACAATGCAAAATCTAGAAATACAAGTTCTCGTGTCACAAATTATTTCTATGAGCACTAGTAAAAGAAAGAAGCTAAAGAGAAATAAGAAGGATTCACAAGCACAAAGGTTAAACCTAGTCATGTTAGAGGAGAAAATTATCATACCAAACTAGGATCCAAACACAATGGATGATGATCATATGGCAATATATACCAAGCTATGTAAGATAAAGAAGGCACAAGCAAGATTGAGAAGAGAACACAAAAAAAAGAATGTATTCCATGAGGTAAAAGTAATTTTGCTAGAAGTTATTCTAGACATTCTTCTAAATGTGAAGGCCCCTATATTGGATTAGCTAGTACAAATTGTAGAAAAGATAAATTATCTAGACATAGATACACAATTATTATTTCTATCTAGAAATGTAAATAAATTATTGGGGAAAGTCTCCACTAATATTGGAATAAGTAGCATTGTCTACTTCTATTACCGAGTTGGAGAGAATTGAATTGATTGTTTCTTTATTCTTTCAGAAGTTGTGTGACATACCATTTCTTATAAGTGGAGTGAAGACAAAATTACATAAGGTCAACGATGATATGATAGAAAGTGCGAAAGAATTGAAGACTAACCCAAGTACATCTTCTATGCACTATTCCTGAGTAAGATATCTATTAGGTTTACAACATGAATGTCTATAAGAAAAAGGAAACACAAAGATCGAGATCAATGAAATTCAAGATTTATTATTACCACATCTCAAGGTCATACATACACATCTTAAAATTTCTAGAGAACTTGTTTTTGCCCCAAGCTTATTAATAGTCAATCATATGATAGACCTAGCAGCATGATTATTGATTGAAACTTGGGAAATTGACTTGATAAAACAAAAATTGGGATATCATGATGGAAATATTGAAGATGTTCCATAACAATTTTCTTGATCATTATGGATTATGCTTATAGACACCTAAATTTGATTACACTGCTTCGGTAATCTTAATTTAGCCATCTCTAAAGAAATCATTAATTAAATTCTTATTTAATTAATCCTTTTCCATCCCTAGTTGATTAAATTAATCATCTATAGTCCTAATTGATAAATCAAATAATCTATTATTTATCAATTAAATCCTTTTCTCCTATCTAATTCCAAAAATCCCCATTTATTAAATAAATCTATTTGATAAATGAAATCCTCAAATCCAAAAACCCCTAACCTATCTCTAATCCTCCATTTAGCCTAATCCACCCCATCCACCCATACTAACCAAGCTTAGCCACTAACTCACCCACCCTCATTAATGCCATCCACTTGCACATCTCTAACATCTCTAATCTAATCCTAAACCCAAGCCTAATCCACCCCCTAATGTTGTCACATTCCCTAAACAAGTTTAAGACTTTCCTAATCCAAACCAAAGTCTCCCCTCAAAAAGCCCAACCACTAAGTCATGAGTGTTCTTACAAACCATAAAAGACTCTTACAAGCCCACTCATGACTCTTACATCCATCTTCCACACTCTTCCCTCTTCCACACTCATTCCTCTTACATCTCTCTTACATACTCAACCCCACTCATCATGCCTTTAACCAACCCTTTACCCTACCCTCTCACACTCATCCTCCTTGTGACAAGTGTCACCTTCCCATTGGTGCTAAATAAGCACAATCCATGTGCTCCCCTTTGAGTGCATCTTAGCCCTCCTTAACCATCTCCCCATCCTTGCATCTAAGCCCTCCATCCCTCAAGCCCTTAGCCTATAAATTGAATCTCATCCCAGGCCATTTCATCAACAATCTTGGAGCTAAAGTTACCATGCTATTTTGAAAACCAAAGCCATACCCATACCCTTATAATGCCAAATTGAGAGCTTACAAAGCTACCAATTTTTTATTATCCATGTCCATCATTGAAGCAACTTTGAGCATTTGAGCATACATCCCCAATCTACACAGACACATCTCAAAAACAAGAGAACAAATCTCATTGAGAGAGCCTATCCATGGCTCACATTCTCATTTGAGTTTGTATTCTCTTTGTCTCTCTTATATGTTATGTTAGTTTAATGTGTAAATGCTTTCATTAGATTAGTATTTCTAGCACATTAGGTTAGTGTATACATTTTGGCACGCCCGGTGGGACCCCGCTATGGGTCATTTAATCATCCATTTTCATCTATATGTTGTTTTTTCTAACCATCTAATGATTGTTGTTGTTCGAGTGTGTTGTAGGGTGTTTTGCTTATTTTTGCAGGTTAAAGAATGCACTTAGGAAGAAGAGATACCCTCAAAAATCCAAAAACAACCAAAAAAACAAAAAAATTCTGGAAAAAACCCGCGTCCGTCGGTTCACTTCACGCAGTGTCGTCTCTGCCTGTCGTCTTCGTGGTTTGGCGTCTGCGCCTGCAAACTATCATCTTCGCTGGCTACTTTGTCGTCTGCACAACCAAATCGACGTCTCTACATTTTGGCGTCCTCGCCTGATTTTCTGTTGTCGGCGCCGCCACTAGACTATCGTCTGCGCATCCTCAACTGTCGTCTCCACAAATCTGCATCGCCGCCAGCTACTCTGTCGTCTACGCATCCTCAACTGTCGTCTTCACAAATTTGCGTCACCACAAACTACTCTGTCGTCTATGCATCCTCAACTGTCATCTCTGCAAATCTACATCACCGCCAGCTACTCTGTTGTCTCCGCAACCTGCTTTTTCATCTCTGCCACCACCAACCCAAATCGTCGTCTGCGCAAATCGGCGTCTCTGCTTGTCACTTATTTTTTGCATCGCAAATTTGACCTGTCGTCTCTGAATACTAGCGTCTTTGCATTTTAGCATCTTTGTAGTTTGGCATCTCTGCTTGATAGACTGTCGTCTCCGCCTATTTATGTTGTATTTCATTTTAAGCATTTTTACGCATAGGAAAAGTTTTAAAAAAAATTTTCATAGTTAAGCTCTCATTTTTGAAGATTTTGGCTAACTAACTAAATTGCTTTTTTTTTTGTCTCATTGCAGGTTGGAGCACATATGGAACCACTAACCATGTTTCTTGCAGGTTTTCATGTTGCTAAAAAAATGAACTTGAATGTTTAACCATTTGTCTTTGAATGCATGTTGCTAAAAAATGAACATGAATGGTTAAACACATTTTCCATTGAATGAATGTTGCTCAAAACACACTCTTGAATGCCATGGATTAAAATCAACTTTCCTTGGAATGCATGCTTAAAACAACAAATCCAATCTTGAATGCCAAGGATCAATTAACCATTGCAATATCAAACACTTCATTTGGAGCTTCTAAAATTGAACAAAACAAATCTCTTTTTCACATGCAATTTAGGTAAAGTTTGATTTTTGGACATTTAAGAAACTTTGTTAAGTTAAAATACAAATTTAAAAAAATCAATTTGAGTAGTTCCTTGGACTCACCTCTTTTCTAATCACCCATCAAATATTAACCATTGGTTGCAATCTCGGCGCCATTTATGGGGATGGGTCTACTTGAAAAGGTGTTAAATGTTCCACAATCTAACTCACTCACTTGGTCTTTGAATGTTTTCTTTAACTTTATCAAAATTCTTAAATGGCCAAAACTCTAGATTAAATCGATCACACTTCAAGTTTGGACACTAAAATTGAACAACAACTGACGTGGAGAGCCTCCAGGCGCGCGCTTGAAATCGAATCTCACACACTTTTTTTTTGGGCTTAAAACAAACTCACACTCAATCTTGAATGCTTTAAAGAAAATTAATCCATACTTGACGTTGAGGGCCTCTGGGCGCGTGAGTTTTCTTTTGTTGACCCTAACTCTTCTTATTGTTCTCATTCTTTGATCGATTTACTTTTGTTTGCGCTTCAAGTTGGAATTGAACATTGTCTCTTAAACATGAGTGCTTGCAAAGTCTAGATTAGCACACATAAGAGTCAGTTGGTAAAAGAACAATCATGTTTTTTAGCCCAAGGTCATCCAAGTCTTCTCTCCCCTTTTCGTCTTTCGAGGCCATCTTGGGTGCATAAGATTAGGATCCAAAACCTTGTTTCTTTTTAGGAGGCCTGCTTCGAGATTTCATCACCCCTTGGACGACCTCAACTCCAGCATTTTGATGGAGTATAAGAATCGAAAGGTGAATCGAAAGACACCTCTCTTGGGATCAAGATTTTGTTATTCGGGCTAAGCCTCAAGGAACTTTATGCCCTTGAGAAGTGAAAGAGGAGAAGTGGGTTACCGCTCCTCTCGGCTGTGTGACATCCTTTTGGTCTCATCTATGGATTTGGGCCTCACGTACCTTGCATATATTGAGGACTCCTTAGCTAAACCAATTGTCAGCCTTGCAGAAAACCATCTAGGATGTTAATGTGTTTGGAGTGACTGATCAAAACATTTGTAGAAGATACACACTCCTCGACGCAAGTATCATATTCTGAGAACCACAAACTTCTATCTGGGTGTTCCTATCTATTGCTTGATTTTATTTTACTTGTTGAATGAATGTTTGCCAAACTTGGTCAATCCTAGCTTAGGGAACACTTAGCGTAGTCACTGCCTATTTTAGAAGTTGAACGAGTCAAAGCAAAACAACTAAGATTTCTCAAAAGCCAAGCAAATTCAAGAATTTATGTCAGAACAATCCAAACCCAAACAAAAGTTTCACAAGGTCAAACTCAAGCCATCTCTAGCATACCAAGAACTTTCAGCCAAGACAAAAGAAATAACACCAAGCCCGCGAATTGCCAAACTCCACAAAGCAAAGGACAAAGCTACCGACGAAGCACTTCAAGAGGCCTGGTTAGAGTGCACCATCAAATTTAGCCAACATCTAGGAGTTAATCCTGTTGATGCCTTACCAACTAGGCATGATTTCTATGATTAGACACCCTTGTTTCTCCACATCTTCTTGGATAAGCTTCACTTTAGAGTCATCTTTGTAGAAAAGCCAGCCATCTTAGGTTATCCCCTTAAGCATTATTAGCTCATCCATCTCATTTAGAATCAAACCATCTAGCCAGCAATCAAAAATTTGCACATCTAAGCTTTCAAAATTGTTGTCACCTTGCTAAAAGTTTGTCATTCCTAAAATCTTCCAAATCCACCAATCTCACCAAGGTTATCCCTTTGACAGAGCTTTGTCTAGGGTAATCTAGCTTTGTCACTTGTTATCCCTCATCACCTTGAGCTAAAGGTTGGGATCCACAAGTGGTCAATCTCGTGTTCTTCCTAAAGGATCACCAGTCTATCCTTCAGTTGACACAATCACCACCAAGCTTGCACATAGGAAAGCAGACCTTTTGTGCTTTGACAACATATTTTTGAAGTTAGAATCCCCAACCCAATCCTCCTTAGGTTTTTTCATATAGCTTTGCCTTAACCTAGGAAATCATTTGCATAGAGAAGCCTTCCCCCTTTTGCATCCATCAGCATTATTGCATCTCATCCCTAGGAGCATTTTTCATGCCAGGCGTCACTCGCTTAGCCAAGAAGAAAGAAAAAATGGAGCCCTATCATTTGGATCGAACAGCCTCACCCCCCTTGAGCACTCAGCCATCCTTCAGCCCGGAGAAAGCTATGCCATCACCTACTGACATTGAAGCTTTCATGAACCAACCAGGAAATGCAGTATTGGTAAACGCCATTATAGACAAGAACAAAGAGACAATCATGGCTAATTTTCGAAGGGAAAATGTAGGAACCTTTGACTTTGGAAGACCCCCTCCATTATCAGATCCATCTCACCCGTTGTTTGGGTAGCTGCCACCACTCATAGGCTCTTATGATCCAAATTATCCTCAATATATGCCAAAAGAAGAGTCTCCAACCAATCCATATGACCCAACAGACCCAAACATACCATCATCCACCCAAGTTGAAATCTCCATGCCGCAAGCCAACCCAGCCACCACCACTCAATCCTTGGTTCATACCTCTCCGCTCCAAACCCCCTTTACCCAAAACACCTCACCATTCACCCCCTTCACTATTGTTGTTGCTCCCCAACCCAGCCTTTCAAATCCACCCATCTCCCAAATCAGTGCTAGCATCTTTGGCCAACCTCAGCAATATACAATAGGGATGCCACCCATGGGGCCAAGTAATCAACCTTTCATCGCCCCCAGCTTGTTCACCATAGCCCAAAGCACAATCCCATCATTTCCATTAGGTCTTGGGAGCTCAATACCATTAGCCACAAATCCACAAGCTACTACCCTCACTCTACAAAGCTATCAAATCGCACAAGCTGCTACCAATTTTTTGCCAAGCTCCCAAGTGACCCCAGCCCCTGCCACCACTCTACCAAGCTTCCAAATCCAGCCACAAAGCTATCAAACCCCATCAGTTCCATTCCCAAGCTTTCAATTCCCACCACCTCCACCACCAAATAATCCATTACCTCCTATTACCAACTACTTTTCAATGCCACTTCTAGGAGGTAATCCACCAATCCAGCCAACCACCAATTATTTGCAAATACCATCCCAAATGGGGGCACAACCCACATATATTGGTCAAACCCCACAAGCCCCCCAATCCTTTCCCCAAGCCTCACAACCATCTTATACCTTACCCCCACAAAGCAATCCATTTATCCCATAGTCAACTTATGTTCCTCAATCCCAACCTCAAATCCCATATCAACAGCAAGCCTCGCAGCACATGCAGCAATATGCGCAAACTCCCCCTCAACAACCCGTCATCCACCATGCCCCTGCCCAAAAAATGTACAATCCCTATCAGAAAATCCCTCACAGCCATCCATATTCAGTGGCCCCATCCAGCACATACCTACCTCAAGGCACTCCTACATTGGGGGCGCCCCAGCCCTCACCTATCAATTCAGAATGGGAGCAAATGAAGACAGCTTTGAAAGCCATCCAAGAATTGAATGATCCGAAGACATTCAAGTTTGAGAATGTGTGTCCTTACCCATTTGATAGAGCCATTACCATGACACCATTTCTCGAACACTTTGAGGTACCCAAATTTGACAAATTTAGAGGAAAAGGAGACCCTCTCACACATATCAAAGAATTTTACATGCATTGTTAGGACGTGGCATACAATGATGTCTTCCTCTTGCGCCTTTTTCCCAAAAGCTTGGTTGGACCAGCTCTTGAATGGTTTTATAGAATCCCCTATGGCACAATTAAAAACTTTGCTGAATTATCTGAGGCATTTGTAGCCCAATATGCCCATCTTGTTGAAATAGAGCTATCAATAGTTGATCTTGTCCACACCAAGCAAAAAGGTGGAGAAAGCCTTGTCGAATACCTGCAAAGATGGCAAACCCTTACCACCCGCATATCTTGCACCTTTCCAGAACGCCATGTGGTGAAAATGTTTATTGATAATGCACATCCCAGCTTGGCTCACCACATGACCATGAACTGTCTACAGACCTATAAGGATATCAAAGAGAAAGGAATGATCCTTGAGCAAGGACTCATTAAAGATGGTGTGGTCAAGATTTAAAAAGAGGCCAACCAAAATCAATCACACTCCAATGACAAGTCTAGGTATTAGAACAAAAACAAGCATGTTGCAACAGATGGGGTTACTGACACCAGACATGTGAATATTGTTGGTCCTTCTCAAAACCAGTCTAACCCACCATATCAAACAAACAACCAACAAGCTATCAATTACCAACAACGGAATAACCAAAGCTATCAAAATAAGACCCAACTTTCAAGGGTCTAACAATCAAACTAATGCCATCAATGTAGCTGCAGGGCAAAAGCCCAGATTCCAACCTGCACCTAGAAACTATACACCCCTTGGTGAGCCATTGGATGTTATTTTTGAGAAATTGGCTAAGGAAAACCTCATCAAATTTCCTCCTACCCAGCAAATTGATCCAAGCCAATCCAAAGCTGCATGGTACAAGGACAATAAGTATTGCAAGTTCCATAGGGTAAATGGTCACACCACCCTCAGATGCATGAAACTGAAAGATTATGTGCAAGACCTCATTGATCGGAAAGAAATCACTGTTGGTGCCCAAACCTATCCCAATGCAGGCTTACAAATTTATCAAAATGCTTTTCCTCCACACAACAACCAAAATCCTGGAAAAGCACCTATCCAAAACAACACCAACAATCGCCAGCCAAACCAATAGCATGGGAAGAACAATGACCATACTTCATCCTATATAGACTATGGTAGCCTTATAGGTTGTATATTTGAGAAAGAGCCTTTTGTCAATGTTATCAATATCCAAGGACCAGACAATGAGTGTGCAGTCACCACTCGAAGAGCATGATTTAACATCGCAGGCCCACTAGTTTCATCAGCACCATCAGCTCCATCAAAAAGCCGATACAATATCTTGGAACACCTTGGGAACATGCCAACCCAAATCTCCATTTTAGACCTTCTCTGCACTAATCCTGTGTACAAAGACATCCTTGACAGTGCTCTCATAGAATCTCGTGTCCCTTCTGATATCAATGCTATTGATTTTTGTAATCTTGTTGGACACCTTTCATCCTCATGTGCCCTATCTTTCAAACCCACCGACATACCCGCGATTGAGCCAGATCACACCCTTCTGCTTCGCATAGCCATCATGGTATCCAATTTTTCAATGAAAAGATTAATGATAGATAATGGATCAGCCTTGAACATTTGCACCCTAAAATTCATAAAATAAGCTGGGTATACTGAGGCAGATATGATCAATGAAGTTATCACTATCAAAGCTTATGACAACTTGGAAAGAACCACAGAAGGGACTATTTTGCTACCAATCAAGGTTGGTCCAATCATCCAAGAGACAGTTTTCCATGTTGTTGATCTAAACCTACCATTTAACATCCTCCTCGGTCGCCCATGGATTCATGCTATGAAGGCCGTTCCATCCACCTACCATCAGTGCATCAAATTTCTGCATCGGGGCACTGAGGTAACCATCCATGCCAATCCAGAACCCTTTGCTTACTGTAATGCAGTTGAAGCTTCATATACAAACCATTGCCCTGGAATAGACATTGGCACAGCCATTGCCAGCTCATTCCACACTTCTAATGATGCAAAAACCATCCTCGCCTCCACCCTATCTACTGTAAAGATCAACAACAAAGGCTGTGGAGAATATAGTCTGTCAGATGCATTTGCTGTCGGAGCAATCCCACTTGATCCACATACCCATGGATGGCTGAAATATCACAAAGCTAGGGAGATTCCACCTCCTCGATACAAAAAATTTGGCCCAACCACCTTTGTGTCCTCAAAAACCCCTCTTCATGAGGAGCTCACTCCAGATATCAACAATTGGTTACATAAGGATGCACCTCCAACAAATCAAGCACGCCTTGATCACTTCAGCCAAAAGTATCCCCAACAACATAAGCTCATCACTGAAAAATGGAACTATCAAGGAGGTGGACTAGGACTAGAAGAAAGGGGCATGCAATGTCCCATTGAAGCAAATAATTGGGAAACGAAGTCAGGACTTGGCTTTGGCATACCCACAACTGGGGGCACCAACAAGAACGGTCACGCTTTTTTGAACATCCATCGTGACCTTGTCAAAAACAAAGACATTCCTAAGGAAGTTGAAAAGAGAGCCTATGACAATATCCCAGACCAAATCTTCCTAGGAGACTCTGTTCTCCGAGAACTATCCATCCATCTCTTTGACCTACCACTTGCTCATCCACAACTCATAGATTGGGACCAACCAAGTGTCATACATATTCATGAGTTTGCATCAGAGGAAGCACTTCTAAGATTCATGGGAGCTGAAACTCCTCATAAGAAGACAAAGCCAGATTCTGCCTACATCTACAAGCTAGATCCCAAGGGGTATTTTGGAGAAAATCCCCAACCTAGTTTCGATACACCCAAAACTGGAACTAAGGTAAATCTAGGACTAGCTAAGGCAGCGAAGAGAACCCCTCAGCAAGAAAATCCAGAGCCACAAGCAGAACATGAGGATTTAGTATTGCCTCCTCAAGATAATCGACCAGAGATGTCTTCTATTCTAATAGAGGATACTAGAGAAGTCCATATTGGTTCTTCAGAGATCCCTAGACTTTTTCACATTGTTGCATCCCTATCACAAGACCAAGTTTACCTCCTCTTTGAGGTTTTACAAGAGAGCATTGGCCAATTTTCATGGTCATATCAGGACATGCTAGGACTTGATCCAAAGCTTGTAGTCCATCATCTTGCAGTCGATCCAAAGATCAAGCCCGTCAGACAAAAGCTTAGAAAAATGCACCCCAAGGTGGCATTACTAGTCAAAGCTGAACTAGAAAGAATGTTAGTTGCTAAGGTTATCCGACCTATTGACTACTCAAAGTGGATCTCCAACATGGTCCCTGTCACTAAGCCTTTTAGTGACATCAGAATCTGCACTGATTTTAGAGATCTAAACAAAGCTTGTCCAAAGGATGATTTTCCCTTGCCCAACATAGATATGATTGTACATCTTACAGCTGGACATGAAATTATGTCCCTTATGGATGGATTTTTTGGGTATAATCAGATCAAGATTGCAAAAGAAGATCAGCATTAGACATCATTCACTACCCCCTGGGGAACCTTTTGCTACACCATGATGCCTTTTGGCCTAAAGAATGCTGGGGCTACCTATCAAAGAGCAATGACAGCCATTTTCCATGATCTTATCCATAGCATTTTGGAAGATTATGTGGATGATATCCTAGTCAAATCTCACACCTTCATGGATCATCTTGCTGACCTAGAGAAATTCTTTGATAGGTTGGCCCAATATCATCTCATGCTAAATCCCAAGAAGTGTGTCTTCAGGGTCACATCTGGCAAGCTTCTAGGCTCCATAGTTTCTAAACGAGGTATAGAGATTGACCCCAAAAAGGTCAAGGCTATCTTAGACATGCCTCCTCCCCAGACACTACGACAGCTTTGCTCTCTTCAGGGAAAACTTCAATCTATCTGGCGCTTCATCTCCCAACTTGCAGATAAGTGTACACCATTTTCACACTTGCTAAAGAAAAATGAGAACTTCAAGTGGGATCTTTTGTGTCAACGCAGCTTCGATCAGCTCAAGCAATATCTCACCAATCCCCCTATCTTGGTTCCACCAATTCCTGGTCGTCCCTTGATCTTGTATATATCAACAACACCTACTACTCTAGGGGCACTTCTAGCACAACATGATGATTATAGCAGAGAGAGAGCCATCTACTATATCAGTAGAACCCTAGTTGGTTATGAACTCAATTACACTCCTATCAAAAAAGCTTGTTTGGCAGTTGTTTTCTCAACTCAAAAGCTTCGCCACTACATGCTAAGTCATACCATCCAACTAGTCTCCAAGATTGACCCTCTCAAGTATATGCTCTCCAGAATAGCACTCACAGGTCAGCTAGCAAAGTGGGTTATGCTACTAAGTGAGTTTGACATCCAGTATGTGGATAGAAAGGCAATCAAAGAGCAAGCTATAGCAGATCACCTAGCTGATGCACCTCTAGTAGATGCATATCCTTTTCTCACAGAATTCCCAGACGAGCATATCTGCTTAATTGAAGAACAGCCCCCATGGAAGCTTTATTTTGATGGCTCATACAAATCTCATGGATCAAGGGCAGGAATATTATTAGTTACACCTCAGGGAGATTATATTCCAAAAGCCTTCAAGCTACAATTCCCTAGCACCAACAATATTGCAGAATATGAAGCTCTTGTAGCAGGATTAAAGATCGCTACAGAATGGAATATCACTGAGTTAGAAATCTTTGGCGATTCCCAGCTCATCATCAAACAAGTCTTAAATGAATATCAAACCAAAGATGAAAAGCTATTACCCTACAAAGAGCTAGTTGATCAGCTGACCCAGCATTTTACAAAGCTTCAGTTTACACAAGTGCCACGAATGCAGAACAAGGCAGCAGATGCCATGGCCACTATCGGCTCGCTCTTGGAAATTCCCCAAGAAGCTACACAGTATGATTTTTTAGTCGAGCAGCTCCTCACACCTGCCTATGCAAATGAGGATTCAAACCGTGTTTGCATCTTGGTTGGTCCCCAATCCCCTTGGTACCATGAAATTCATGCTTACCTTAATGATGGTATCATATCCCCTCACCTCACACGTACCCAACGCCAGAACCTCATTCGAAAATCATCTTGCTATGTCATCATAGCCAATACCCTCTATCGTCGGGGTTATCACGATATACTCTCTCGATTTTTAGATAAAAATGAGGTCGCGATGGCATTAAAAGAAGTACATTCTGGACTTTGAGGTGCCCACACGAGTGGTATTTTCCTAGCATGACAAATACTTAGAGTAGGCTACTACTGGCCTACCATTGAAGAAGACTCTTGTGACTTTGTCAGAAAGTGTCTCCCATGTCAGCAGCATGCAAATCTTGTGCACGCTCTAGCACAAGATCTACAGCCTATTGCACCACCTTGGCCTTTCGCTTGTTGGGGCCTTGATCTAGTTGGAACTATCACACCTCTCTCATCTGATGGACATAAATAGATAATAACAACTACAGACTATTTCACTAAGTGGGTGGAAGCAGTCCCCCTAGTCTCAGCTACAGGAGTTCAAGTCTCCAAGTTCATCTTGTACCACATTGTTTGCTGCTTCGGCATCCCATCCACCATCTTCACTGACCACGGGGGTAACTTTGAAAATCTCAACATGGAAGAATTATGCACTTCCCTCCTCATCCATCACTACTTTTCTAGCCCATATTTCCCACAAGGTAACGGCCATGCAGAGGCAACTAACAAAACCCTCCTCAAAATCCTAAAGAAAGTTGTCATTGATTCCGGCCGCGATTGGCACCTACAAATAAATCCAGCCCTATGGGCCTATCGAACTTCCTTCCGTACATCCACAGGAACAACTACATACTCCCTAGTCTATGGTGCCAAAGCAGTATTACCTATAGAAGTTGAACTTCCCTCACTACGCATATCTTTGCGAGGGAAAATCTCAGATGAAGAATATAGAGTAGCTCGGCTCACCCAGCTAGATCTCTTAGACGAGAAGAGACAACAAGCCTATGACCATCTCACAGTCTACCAAACTCATCTCAAAAGGAATTTCAACAAGAAGGTGCTCCCACGACACTTTCAGCCAGGTGACATGGTCCTCAAAGAAAATATGAAGGTCTAAGCAAATCGAGAAAAGAAAGGCAAGTTTGAACCTACATGGCTTGGTCCCTATGTTGTCACTGCTTCCTTTGGCTTTGGAGCCTATCAGCTATCTACACCGGAAGGAGAACTCTTGAATGATCCTACTAACATCATTCATCTCAAGAAGTTCTATGCTTGAAGATCCTTGGTATACCCAGCTTTTTAAAAATACAAAAAAAAAAAAAAAAAATAGTGAAGAGAAATAAGCGTCCAATGGTGAAAACTTGGCAATTCAGGCGCCTTGGATAGGTACTTTGGTGAAAACCTGGTAATTCAGGCACCTTGTGTACTAAGACTCATCCATTATCTATCACTATCCTATCCCTCATCCATTCACCCACCATCCCATAAAACACCTGCTTGTTCCCTTGGTGTTCCAATCAAATATCCAAAATCTGATGGAGCTTGTAAATACCTCCTGTACAGCTTGTAAATCTTGTACCAAAGCTTGTATTATACCTTGTAAATCTTGTATCATACCTGGTATATCCAAATCTTGTCCAAAGCTTGTACCATATTCCAACTTGTAAATAATCTTGTATCCTAGCTTGTATCCTATCACATGCACAAAAAGAATCACATTTTCCTTAAGCTTTTCACAAACCATCTACCTATCCACCTATCAACTATTATAGACATCCCATCCTTCACAAACATTTCCATCTCACAAAAAACCAAAACATGAACAAACTTATACATCTGTAACATATCTTGGTCCGTCAGCTTGTACATCCTCTTTAGTATCATTGTATCTATTCGGCTTTCATGTTAGTTCATCCTTGGTCAACATCTTGCACACATCGCACACCTTGGTTAGCTATTCCAATGCACCCTTTAGCTAGATCTCCTATCACCAAAGTGTTATCCTTCTTAGTTCAGCTTTCCAGACGCATCACTCATCCTGATCCATTAGCTTAGGTGCTCTCCGATAGATCCTTGCAGGATATAGCTTTCCTCATGTCTGATCTTGGTCCGTTAGTACCTCGTCCTACCCATCTCGTTGGCAAACAGTTCTCTTTTGGATTTTCGCTTTCTTTTGATTTGGGATCTTCCCTTTTGGGTCTTGAAATATCTTTTCCAAGCAATCTCCTTGTTCCCTCCTCAAAGTTGCCACGATCTTCCATATGATGGTATGTTGCGAATGGGGCAATCAGAGAGTAAGGTCTTGATCAAGTCTTTTGCTTGTTTTCCTTTTCTGCTTGTGGGTTACCTAGTGTCATTTCCACGCTGCTTCCTCTGGGATTCATGTGTGATACTGGGGCAATCCTTGCGTGTTTGTTTTGAGTCAGTTCGTTAGTCCTCTGGACGGTTGGTGAAAAGGCCTTGATGTTCTTGGTAACCTTGGCAATTAACCAACAGTCCTATAGCAAATCTAGTGCTCAACTACATGGTGGTACTTCTCTTTGAAGTATCCCCCCGCTCAAAAAGCTTCAATGGATTCCCTTCATCTCCATTATCTCCCATCCATATCCTGCATCTCTCACTCCTACCCCAGCTTATGCATCAGTATCTCTTTGAATCACCCCTCACACTTAGCTTTAGGGATCCACAATCCTAGTCTTAGGGATCCACCAATCAAATCAATCCACCAAGCCTCATCTTTCGAGATCCACAATCCTAGTCCTAGGGATCTCTGAAACCCATCTTCCGCCAATCTGACTCTTTGAATTCCTGTTGCATCAGCTTTTTCCATCCCATCATCCATCTCCCTATCCATGGATTCCTTTTATAGCACTTTGCTCCTCCATCTCCCCCCCCCAATCCTGGAAAGTCTTAAGCTTGCTTTACTTTTGTGTCTCTGATTTCCCTTTATCATTCTCTCGTAGTGAGAGTTTGAGCTAATTCAGCCCCTTCTCTTCGCCAACCTGCATCTCAGCTCATCTCAATTTCTTGTACTTTTCAAGAAGTCATCGAGCCTCATTTCTCTCCACGCCGCCTTCTTGAGGGGGCATCATCTAAGTCTAGTATCTCCTCTTCTTATCTAAGACTGGGGCAACCTTATTGCTAAAACATCTTCTTCGTGTCGTCTTCATTCGAACTTCTTTGAAATAGTGTTGTCTCAACACTATGTCAAAGAGGGGCAAAATGTAGACACCTAAATTTGATTACACTGCTTTGGTAATCTTAATTTAGCCATCTCTAAAGGCATCATTAATTAATTTCTTATTTAATTAATCCTTTGCCATCCCTAGTTGATTAAATTAATCATCTATAGTCCTAATTCATAAATCAAATAATCTATTATTTATCAATTAAATCCTTTTCTCATATCTAATTCCAAAAATCCCCATTTATTAAATAAATATATTTTATAAATGAAATCCTCAAATCCAAACACCCCTAACCTATCTCTAATCCTCCATTTAGCCTAATCCACCCCATCCACCCATACTAACCAAGCTTAGCCACTAACTCACCCACCCTCATTAATGCCATCCACTTGCACATCTCTAACATCTCTAATCTAATCCTAAACCCAAGCCTAATCCACCCCCTAATGTTGTCACATTCCCTAAACAAGTTTAAGACTTTCCTAATCCAAACCAAAGTCTCCCCTCAAAAAGCCCAACCACTAAGTCATGAGTGCTCTTACAAACCATAAAAGACTCTTACAAGCCCACTCATGACTCTTACATCCATCTTCCACACTCTTCCCTCTTCCACACTCATTCCTCTTACATCTCTCTTACATACTCAACCCCACTCATCATGCCTTTAACCAACCCTTTACCCTACCCTCTCACACTCATCCTCCTTGTGACAAGTGTCACCTTCCCATTGGTGCTAAACAAGCACAATCCATGTGCTCCCCTTTGAGTGCATCTTAGCCCTCCTTAACCATCTCCCCATCCTTGCATCTAAGCCCTCCATCCCTCAAGCCCTTAGCCTATAAATTGAATCTCATCCTAGGCCATTTCATCAACAATCTTGGAGCTAAAGTTACCATGCTATTTTGAGAACCAAAGCCATACCCATACCCTTATAATGCCAAATTGAGAGCTCACAAAGCTACCAATTTGCTATTATCCATCTCCATCATTGAAGCAACTTTGAGCATTTGAGCATACATCTCCAATCTACACATAGAAACATCTCAAAAACAAGAGAACAAATCTCATTGAGAGAGCCTATCCATGGCTCACATTCTCATTTGAGTTTGTCTTCTCTTTGTCTCTCTTATATGTTATGTTAGTTTAATGTGTAAATTCTTTCATTAGATTAGTATTTCTAGCACATTAGGTTAGTGTATACAATGCCCATAGCAAGTCTTTTTCATGTGCTAACCTATTTTGACATAAGTGTAAAAAATAAGAGGGATATAATGTTTGTCTATATTTTTGTATGTATTATGTATGTATTTGTTGTAAATATAAGAGGACTAACCAAGAGGGGATTGGCGAATTAGTTACCACTAAAATTAATCCTAGATCCCTTAGATGTCAACACAGATCATAAACTCTAAAATATTGTAGCTCGGTAAACACACAGGCACTGAATTAATATTGATAATATGTTGTAACTCAATAACCACTAGAATAACAACTATAACTCAACATATTCTTAACATGAAAATCTTAGGATTTTATTTGTGATTAACCTTAATTAACTTAGTTGCATACACATAAAAGAAATAACATGAAAACAAGTGACACCAAGATTTAATGTCGAAACCAATTTGGGAAAAAATACCAATTGCAACTAGTTACTATTTTTTAGTCTTCTGAAGTAAGCTCTATTAGGAGCCAACCCTATTAAAGGTTACAAAACACACTATTAGGTGTGTCCCTATTAGAGTAATCACCCTATTAGGATTGGCCTTGTTAGAGGTTTTTAGACACGTCAATCTAGAAATGCCACCTTTTTAGAGGATTTACGAATAGTTGGATTTAGATCATTGCTACAATGGTTTAGAGAGTAACATTAAGATGACCTAATTTCTTATGCAACTATATTGCTTATTTTAGATCTTGATTCTAGCTTGACTACTTGATCCTTCCTGATCGAATGTATCTTTTCATTTCCTTAAAGATATTCTACTTATCCTTCCAATTCACTTCCTCTAAGCATCTTCTATTCTTCCATATACTCTTGCACATTCAATTTGCAACTTGACCTTGTACTTATATCATAAATGTTGTCGAGTCAACTTGAATATAACTTAGAATAATTAATATTCATCTTCTCATCCGACTAGAACCAACAAATAAATACATTAAACTCAATATACCAAAATAAGCAAATCCTTTGTTAGCCAACCTTGCTCGATAGACACTAACACTGAAAAGATTTTCCTGTGTTAACCAAGTGAACTTGGTTAAAGTTGCATCTTTGCTAACTTCATTTGGTAACTAAGGAGTTCAATTAACATTGGTTCCATCCAAAATTTCCTTTGTTACCTGAGAATATTAGGATTTAACCATGAACAGAAATAGTAGTTACATGCAAATATAACCAATATTAGAAAATAATAGATCACACATAAGAGAACATAAGACACCAAGATTTAACATGTTTCACCCAATCCTTGAGCTATATCCACCAATAGCAAGTCCAATATTATTATGATCAAGTGATTACATCATGATTGCAATCTGTAATCCCTTACAGCTCAATATCATCACAAGAACCAATTTTCACATCACACCTTATGAAAATACCTAACCCTAATCCTTTTTATACAAGCTTTTTGTCACTTACAAAATTAAGGTTGGAATAATATAAAAATAGTAGCCAAGAACTTTTAAAATATAAGTTCATTTTTGGCTTCGAGGGTGTTGCCCCCAAAAAAACCCATGTGGGGGTGTTGCCCGTCAACCCCACCCTATATTTTGATAGGGAGTGCACCTATAGTGCTTCCCCAGGACCCCACAGGGGTGGTGCCTCTTGACCCCATCTTGGGGGTACTACCCTAAAATCCCCATAGAAATAATCTAGACGGAAACTATACTGAATAAACCTCTAAGTTTATTAGGATCCACATCACAAAAATCTCCCACTTGGAGACTAACCAGACTCCACAATAATAACCTCCCACTTGAAGACCACTTGGAGATTGATCATAGTACTACTAAACATATAGCTCCCACTAGAATATCAAACCACCCAAACTCTGTTGTTCTTTTATTTTATTCAGTCTAGAAGACTAACTAAAATTGAAGAGGAGTTTAGCTTCTCCCTTGTTACTGCCTTGGTAAACATATTTTCTAGATTATCATCTATATGTATCTTTTCCATCTTTAACTGTCCATCATCCAAAACTGACTAAACAAAATGGTATTACAACTATATGTGTTTTTTCTTTGATTGTAGAGCTGAATGAATTCTTTACAAGATGAATGACACTCTGGCTATCCATGAACAAATAGTTATCCTTATGAGGGTGTCTCAATTCTTCCATGAAGAATTGAAGCCATATCATCTCCTCAACTACCTCTATTGCAGCAAGATACTCTATCTCTATAGTGGGCAAAGCATTAACCTTCTACAACCTAGTAACCCAGCTCACTACTGCCCCACCAATAGTAAATACATAACTTGTAGTAATCCACTTGGTATCAATATCCCCTACCAAATATGAGTCAACAAAGCCCTGTAAAATAGTAGTAGAGCCCCAAAAATGTAGACACTTACTAGATGATCCCCTCAAATATCTAAGAATCCATTTGACTACATTCCAATGCTTAATTCTTGGATGACTCATATACCTGCTAACAACTCCCATTGCATGTGCAATATCTGGCCTCATACGTACCATAGCATACATCAAGCTTCCTATAGCTGAAGCATAAGGTACCTTAGACATATTTTCCTCCTCTTCTTGTGTCTTGGGACACATCTCCTTAGTCAACTTCAAATGACCACGTAAAGGTGTGCTAACAGCTTTAGCATTCTCCATAAAGAAACATTGCAACACCTTCGCAATATAATCAACCTGAGATAATGTCAATTTCTTGTTCTTCCTATCTCTAAAAATCTTCATATGAAGGATTTTTTTCCTGCCCCCAAATCCTTCGTAGCAAATGCATGTGCTAACTGGTGTTTCAGCCCCTTAATGTGATCCATGTTAGACCCAACTACAAGTATATCATCAGCATATAAACATAAAATAATGTAGCTATCATCATCTAACCTTTTAAAATAAACACAAAGGTTTAAATGATACCTACTATATCCATGGTCATGCATAAACCTATCAAATTTTAGATACCATTGCCAAGGTGCTTGCTTCAAACCATATAAACTTTTCTTCAATATTCACACTAAGTTGTCCTTACCTTTGACCTCAAATCCCTATGGTTGTTCTATATAAATCTCTTCATCTAAATCATCATGAAGCAAGGTTGTTTTAACATCAAGCTACTCCAAATGAAAATCTTCAGTATCCACAATGCTTAAAACAATGCGAATAGAAGTCATTTTAACAATAGGAGAGAATATCTCATCAAAATCAATGCCCTTTTTCTATGCAAATCCTTTTACCACTAACCTAGCTTTAAATCTTTTCTTACCTCCATCCTCTTCTTTCAAATGGTAAACCCACTTATTCTATAAAGCCTTTTTACTTGCAGGAAACTTGCATAAATCTCATGTCTTATTTTAGCAAAGAGTCCATTTCTTCTTTCATTACAGACTCCCACTGCATCTTTATATCCACCTGCACTATTTCATCATAACATTTAGGTTCACCAGCATCTATTAGAAAAATAGAGTACAAAGAAGGAGAAAATCTTTTTGGAGGTCTACTTAACCTTGTTGATCATTTAACATTCACTTGGGTGTGTTGTATTTGTTGTTGTGGTTGTTGCATATTATGAGGAATTGCTAGAAACCATCTTCTGGAGTATCATCTAGCACTACATAATCATCTTCTTTCTTCTCTTGTTGCTACAACAGATCTTTGTACAACACTTTCTCATTGAATATGACATCCCTACTTCTTACAATTATATGATTTTCAAAATCCCAAAGCCTATAACCAAATTCATTAATCCATATCCAGCAAATACACATTTCTTTGACTTAGCTTCCAGCTTGGTTCTATTTTTAGAATCTATATGAGCAAATGCTTCACAACCGAAGGTTTTGATAAAACAATAACTCACCTTCTTACCAATCCATGCTTCCTCTAGAATACCATAACCCAAAGGAGTAGAGGGACCTCTATTAATCAAATATATAGTAGTATTGACAGCCTCCACCCACATGTTTAAGGAAAACCCAACATGTAGCCTCATGCTCCTTGCATGCTCCATTATAGTCTTATTCATGCATTCAGCCACTCCATTTTCCTGTGGAGTCCTTGGAATAATTTTTTGTCTATGAATACCATTAGTGGAGCAATGATCTTCAAATTCATGACTGCAATACTCACCATCATTATTAGATTTGAGACATTTTAATGTCTTTCTCATTTCATTTTCAACCAAGCATTTCCATTTCTTAAAAGTTTGAAATACATTAGATTTCTATCTAAGGAAGTAAACCCATACTTTTCTAGTTGCATCATCAATAAGTGTAACATAATAATGAGAACCACCAAGGGAAGATACCTAAGATAGTCCCCATACATCTATATGCACAAGCTCTAATCTCACTTTCCTTTTCCTTCCCAGTCTTCATAAAACTCACTCTCTTTTATTTTCCATACACAACTTTCACATAAATCCATATTAACACATTTCAGACCTGGTAAAACTTTCTTGGAATGAAGTACTTTCATACCTTTCTCACTCTTGTGCCCAATTTTTTTGTGCCACAGCATTGTATCAAAATTGACAATAGTTATTTGTTCTCCCTACTCAACTGCTGCAACTATTCTTGAATGTTCATTTTTCTCTAAAAAAATCTAAGTAGAAGGAACAATATGAGCTGTACAAAGATATAAGGTGCCTACTTTCACACCTTTTTCTACTATAAGGGAACCTTTTTAAACCTTCCAATTTTTATCATTAAAAGTAACTACACAACCCTCATCACCAAGTTTCCTTGCTGAAATTAAATTCCTGCTCAACCTTGGAACATGTCTTACCTCATGTAGTAGCTAATGATTCCCATTCTGCAACTTAATCTTAACTTTTCCCTTTCCAACAATCTAAAAAGTTTCATTATCCCCCAAATAAACAAACCCAAAATCACCTTGGACATAATCAATGAAATAACCTCTATGAGGTGTAGCATGAAATGAAGCATCAGAATCTAAAACCCATGAATCATCAATACTTTCTAAAGATAGAAGCAAAGCATCCTCTTCAAATTTTTTACTTACCACATTTTCCTCCTTGTTCCCTTATGGATTATCTCCTTCATTATTATTTTGAGTGCAGAAATCTTTCTTCTTATGCCCTATTTTACCATAGTACCAACAATCTCTCGATCCTCTGGATTGAAACCTCTTCCCCTTTGACTTTCCTCTTGATTTCCCATAATTTTTAGAATTATTTCCGCTTTCAATCATTCTACCTCTGCTTTATGTATTCAAAGCACTTCCTAATGTAGATCCACCTAAGGTTTTCCTACGAGTTTCCTCAATCAAAATAACACCAATCACGTCATCATATTTTAGGGTATTAGATCCAAAAATAGAATTACTCACAGCTATTACCAAGCCATTCCATCTTTTAGGCAAAGAACACAAAATCAAGAGAGCCCTAATTTCTTCATCAAAATTAATACCCATAGAAGATAACTAACTAGTAAAAATATTAAACTCATTTAAATGATCTACAATAGATCCACCTTCTACCATTTTCATATTAAATAAATGCCTCACGAAAAATACCTTATTTAAAGCAGAGGGCTTTCCATACAATTTCGCTAGGGTTTCCATCAACTCTTATGTCATCTTCACTTTTGTAATGTTAAATTTCATTGATGGTGCCAAGCATAATTGAATGCTTCCAAGTGCCTTTCTATCTAAAATCTCTCATTCCTCATTTTTCATAGTTCCCTAGTTCTTACTTTTTCCTTCCAAAAGCTTTGATAAATCCTTCTAATAGAGATAGTCCTCCATTTGCATCTTCTATAACTGAAAGTTATGCCCATTAATCTTGTCAACCCTTATCTTACCCTTGTCTACCATCACTCCCACTCAACCATGAGATCTTCCTGATGAGGATCACTAAAAAAAAAGACGACGATGGTTTGGCTAAAAAAATGACGACCATCTGGCTCTGATACCACTTATTAGGATTTAACAACAAATAAAAATAATAGTTACATGCAAATATAACCAATATCAAAAAATAATAGATTGCACATAAGATAACATAAGACACCAAGATTTAATGTGGTCCACCCACTCCCTAGGCTACGTCCACCAACAACAAGTCCAATATTATTATGATCCATTGATTTCAACCTTATTACAATTTGTAATCCCTTATAGCTCAATACCACTGCAAGAACCAATTTTTGCATTAAACCTTATAAAAATCCCTAACCTTGAGCCTTTTTATACAATCTTTTTTCCACTTACAAAATTAGGGCTAGAATAATATAAAATTAGTAGCCAATGCCTTTTACAATATAAGGTCATGTATGGAGCACACCTGGGGCACTGCCCCAAGACCCCATAGAGGCACTGCCCCTTGACCCCATCTTGGGGGCGCTACCCCCAAACCCCTGTAGAAATAATCTAGAGGGAAATTGCATTGACTAAACCTCTGCGTATGATTAGGCTCCACATCACAATAGAGTGAACTTGGTTAACTCTCAACTTTTTTGAACTTCTCTTTGACACCCAAGTGAACTCAGTAGACACTACCTTCTGAACTTGCAAAATACTAGAATTCTTGGAAGACACAAGAAACTATCTTCATCACTCAAGTGAGCTTGGCATACACTGACTAGTAAAGATATGACATTTTGTGTAACACCAAAGACAATATACAATTGATTAATTATTTTCAGCAATCTCCCTCTTTGGCATTGACAGAAACACAACATGACATAATATAATGAAATTTTAGAGGGAAAAATAGTAAGGAAAATATCCTTGGTTTCATTCTAATTCTCATCCATGAGAACTCCCTTTGTTAGTGTGAACTCCCTCTAACTTCAATTTCTCCCTCTATCAGAAAACTCTATCTTCAACATCTTTTTCTAATAGAAAACTCTCCCTCTGAACATTTTTAACCAAATTATTCCTCTTTGACATCTCTAACTGATATATGACTGAACTCTCTACAAACTCTCCCTCATCATAGAACTCTCCCTCTTTATAAAAATTTTGTGAATATTACAAGAAACAGTTGCTCATTTTGCACCTCGCCAATATTCAAATTTTAAATGCTTACTCGCCAACGGCTAGTTCCCAGAGTTAATGTTATTTTAAATGCCTAAGAAACATTGGAAAAAAAAATTTAAAAATCAAACTTATGATATGTTTCAGCCGGCCTGCATCCTATCCCGTCTTTGGATCTTCTCAGGATCTATGACCCTCGCTACGTCACCAAGAAAATTTGTTCGATAGATATGCATAGCAACTTAGCGAGTGTTTACCACGTAGATCGGCGGGCCCAGTTTGGCAGTGGTGGTTTTTTTTGTTTTTTCGGCACCAAGTTTGGATAAAGTCACTGGCGCTCACTACCTCACTACTAGAAAATTCAAATAGCTCATCGTTAGTGACATAGTGAGTCACCGTGAAATGAGTGTTTGGTGGGACCTCATGTGACATGGATGCTCAGGAGGGATTTTAACCGTCGGATCAATTTAAAATCAACAGTCCTCGCTAACTCACTATGGAAAGTTGTAAGTTGTTTACTCATAGCGACTTAGCGAGTATGGGACCCACCAATCTCCAGAATGCCTGATGCAGTTTCTTCACCCTTGGATTGACCTCAGATCAATGGCTCTCCATTAACTCGCTATGGAAAGATGCTCAGAAGATATATATAGCGAGATAGCCATTCACTACCACGTGTCTTGTGGGGCCAGGTTTTTTCCATAAGCCACAAGGTGGACTTCAAACCAATGATGCACTAAGAATGAGTGTATAGATTAATGACACATGGGTAGTTGGTCGATTTCTCATTGGCTTGGGCGATGATAGTGCAAAAACTGGGCTAGTCCCTTCAGTGCATCTTTCACTATCGTCAGATCAGCATGGATCAAAGGTCCTCATTAACTCGCTATGGGAAGATGCATGTTGTTTAGATATAGCGAGTTAACGACTTGGTGACACATGGATTGTGGGTCCTATTTTCCTTGTCAGGCCACAAAAGAAAGAACTTACTGGACAAGTTGGAGAAAGGCCAGGTTTCTATTGGTTAGCACACTGACAGAGTGGGTGTATCTTCAGGACCGTCAGATGGTGGAAGATCGATGTTTCTCGCTAGGTCATTATGGAAAGATGCTCAATCTTTAGCTATAGCGACATAGTGAAGATTTTCCATGTATCATCAAAGTTTTTTGGGTCCATTTGAGGCAGTAACGGTTAGATGCAACCAGCGATTAGTGTAAGGTCATGATCAAGATTCTTTGAGAAAAGTTGGCATAGTTAGTGAAGGAAGGAATGGTCAACCATGTAAGACTCGTGAGGTGGTAGAATGGAATGAATTGATTGGCCCACGTGGCTCATCCCAGTGCCAAGATAGATTGACTAAGTTAACCTGCTGATTCACGAACCAAGAATAGAGGAAATCAAGGTTTTTTGTGAATCTGATCTTCATGATCAATCCCAACCACCAGGAAATGAATGATAAATGCAAGAGATCACTCCACTGCCTCTAGTAATCCATCTACCTAGTCAAAGCACAGTTATGGAACCATTTCTATCTTCTCGAGACATTATTTGACAGAGAAGATTAGATATCATTGCCCTAGATCTGTATTCATCGATCAAATTTTCCCCATGATTGTTCTCTGTAGGACTTCAATGCAGTGGTTGAGGAGTAACTACAATTAGAGGAAATCTCAGTTATGCCTAGACTATAAAGGCAGATTTTGTAAATTTTGAAAGCGTTGAAACATTCTCTGTTGTTCCCTGCTATTGCTCTGCAACTCCAGTGTAAAATTCCCCTTGCCTCTGAACTGTATGATTCTCTACCTTATCTCCTTCAACCATTGGTATGAAAGTGCAAGAACTCTTTGCCTTCACCATTATTTTGTGAAAGTATGTAATCTATCTGACTGTATCTCTTTCAACCTATGAATGACATATAAGTGAAACTTCTCTTTCCTTGTGTCATTCATTCAGCTTTTCTGGTCTGCATGTGGTTATTAGATTAAAAGCAAGTCTGAATGTGTATATCCTTAGTTTCATGCTGGTTCAATAGTGCATATATGGGCAAAAATTGGTCTGAACACTCTATTTTGGTGCATCACCTCTTTAGATTAGATTAGGTACATTTTCTTTCATGCTCTCCTTCTCCCTTTTCCTCTCCAAGAGTAGTTAGGTGCATCCTGATAGTAAGAGGAAGCCAGCCTTCTCCAGAGACTCAACCTCACAGTTCAAGTCCCACAGCTTGGAGGTTGTTTCCATGTTTCACTAGGTTGTCCTCATGCATAGGCTTTGGACAAGGGTGCAAACCTAAGTGACAACAGAAACTCTCCCTCTTTGACATCTTATGCCAAAGACAATATTTAGTGAATATCAATGTATGTCATGTATTGATTCATATGAAATTTGTCCTTTCAATATTGCATCAACTTGATTGATCTTCAACATGCACTGGTTGATGCATCACTAAACTTCATTTAGTGAGCTTCAAATAGGGGAATAACCCCTAACTTACCTCTTAGATAAAAAAATGCATCCTTAGGTAATGGCTTGGTGAATATGTTTGTAATTTGTTCTTTATTATTCACATATTCCAATCTTACCTCTTTATCTTGCACCAATTCTCTCAGAAAAATGATATTTTATTGCAATGTGCTTGGTCTTGGTATGCATCACAAGATTCTTTGATATAGTAATTGCACTAGGATTATCACAAAAGATAACCACTCAATCCTTGATCTCTACCTTCATACCTGCCAACAATTTCTTGAACCAAACAATATTGGAACAATTCACTTTAGCTACAACATACTCTACTTTTTTTGTAGACTAAGAAATGCAATTACGCTTCTTACTTGTCCAAGACACTAGTCTTTTACTAAGAAATAATGCTCCACCACTGGTGCTCTTCCTATCATCAACACTTCCTACCCAATCAATATTAGTAAAGGCTTTCAAATCTAAAGTGCCTCCTTTCTTGTACCATAATCCATAGTCTTTAGTACCCTTTAGATACCTCATGATTCTCATGATTGCTATCAAATGGTTTTCTTTAGGATTTTCTAAGAATATTTCCACCATACCAAATGCTAATGCAATAACAGGCCTTGTATGCACTACATATTGCAATTTACCAATCATTGATCTATATGTGGTCTGATCTACTTCCTTGGAATCATCATTCTTAGAAATCTTATGTCCAGTAGACATAAGTGTTTCATTTGGTCATGAATCTTCCATTCCAAACTTTTTTAGTATCTCCTTGATATATTTGGATTGAGTAATGTAGATACCAATCTTTCCTCTATTGAATTTGCAATCCAACAAAGAATTTTATCTCTCCGAACATGGACATCTCAAATTCCTTACTCATTTCCTCTAAAAAATATTTTCATAAGTCATCATTTCTAGTAAAAAATGTGTCATCCACAAATATATCTACCAATGCAATCTTCTTGTCTGGTCCTTCTTTGATATATAGGTTGTTATCATTTTTCCTTTGAAAACCAATCTTCATCAAATAGTTATGAAGTCTTTCATACCAAGCTCTAGGAGCTTGCTTGAGACCATAAATGCTTAGTGTAGTTTACAAACCATATCATTTTTACTAGGATCTAAAAAACCTTCATGTTTTTCAATGTGACCAACTTCTTCACAAGAAAATTAGATTAAAGGAATTTTTCCTATATACTTTCCTTTGCCTTTGGGATACCTTCTTGCAAGAAATGCTTCAATGGCTTCAAGATCGCTATCAAAACTGTCTTCCTCTTCACTTTCAGATTGTTTTCCTTTAGAATTTTTAACTTTCATCTTGAGTGATAACTTGGCTTCAAATTCAAACTCAAGATTGCTAGAACTAGGAGTATAATTATCATAGTTATCTAGCTCAAATGCAGTCAATCTTCCAACTAAAGCATCCAAAGTTATCTTGTTATTTGGATCACATCTCATCTCTTGAATAGTAGACACTCTAATTGCATAGATAAAAAGAAGGGTTTTAAGTACCTCTCTTACCACAATTACATCTTCAATCATCCCTCTAGAGGCTTTGATTGCACTAACACTAGCTTTGATTCTCTCAACATATTTTGCAATATTTTTATCCTCTCTCATCTTTATTTGATCAAACTAGCCTCTCAAGCTTTCTTCTTTGGCTCTTTTCACATTATCATCACCTCCATAGATATCCTTCAGTTTGGTCCACATGTCATGAGTAGTAGCACATCCTTTGACCTCATCAAATTTAGCATTGTTAAGAGTTGATGCAATGTCAATCATCATACTATTATTATTTTTCTTTTTAGTAATCTCCTCAATAGTCAATGTTCTAGTAGGAGCCTTGTAACCATTTTCCAAATATTTAAAACCTAAATTATTGATGGTTTCTAGGTGCAACTTCATAAGTTCCTTCTATGCTTTAAAGTTATCTTTTTTCAACTTGGGAATCTCTCTTCTGTAAGACATCCTAATCTTTAGCTTAGGTCCTTGAAACCTTTTATACAAGTACTAAAATCTCTTATTCCAATTTTTAGAAATATAAGAGGAGTAATTGAGAGGGGAGGGGTGACTTAGTTGCCACTAAAATAAATCCTAGATCCCTTAGATGTTAACATAGATCATAAACTCTAAAATATTGTAGTTCGGTAAACACACGAGCACTCGATCAATACTGATAATATGATGTAACTCGATAAACACTGGGATAACAACTGTAACTTAGAAAATGCTTAACATGAAAATCCTAGGATATTATCTATGATTAACCTTAATTAACTTAGTTGCATACACATAAAAGAAATAGCATGAATACAAGTGACACCAAGATTTAATGTGGAAACCCAATTTGGGAAAAACCACCAACTACAACTAGTTATGATTTTTCACTCTTTTGAAGTGAGCCCTATTAGGAGCCAACCTTGTTAAAGGTTATAAAACACACTGCTAAGTATGACCCTATTAGAGGATTTAATCACCCTATTAGGAGTGGCCTTGTTAGAGGTCTTTACACACTTCAATTTAGAAATTCCACCTTTTTAGAGGATTTACAAATAGTTGTTAAGCCAACTCTATTAATAAATTTAGATCACTGCTACAATGTTTAGAGAGTAACAATAAGATTACCTAATTTCTAATGCAACTATATTTCTGATTTCACATCTCAATTCTAGCTCAAATACTTGATCCTTCCTGATCGAATGTATCTTTGCATCTCCTTAAGGATATTTTTATTATCCTTCTAGTTCACTTCCTTTAAGAATCTTCCATTCTTCCATATAATCTTGCACATCCAATCTACAAATTGACCTTATACTTCTAGGGAATGGTCGATGTTACTATTTTAAAAAATCATGTTTCAAATCTCCCAATGAGAATAGAATACATCTAGGGGGTAGCTACTTCCCATCTAAAACATACCCTTTCAAACATCAGGCCAACTATAAGGCTAGACCCTTCTTCTACTTTAGGCTCTGCAAAACCTAGGTGGGTGTACTCCAAATACATTTATATGGTACCATTGTTAAAAGCATACAACTGAATCTAAACAAAGTAGATAAAACCATTATTTCTCCTATACTTATGCAATAACAAAGATGTACAGTAGAAAATTGTAAACCCTATGAAATCCACAAGCTGAGTGAGGGCATCCTTTTAACTCTTAAACAAAAAGGGAAATGGATGATTATAAATTTGATTTTAGCAGATACCAAATATGCAAGAGTAAGAAACATGTTGATCTTGTAGCTAATAAGTACCTTATCTATTGGGTAGTTTCATAAATCACACACATGCATCTATGATACCAGTGACATATTCTATACATTAAGATATCAGATCTATCCTATCACTTTGTAAATTAGACATCAATGTTCATAAAGACCTCATTCTCATGAAGTATCCTTCTCAAATAACCAGCAACCCTGTCAAATATATCAAGCATTTACTTGGCTCTTTGTTATAACAGCAAAGCATACAAGACATACAACCTTAATGGGATGCAAAAGGGTTTAAGTTCTTTGTCCCTAAACCAAAAAAAATTGCAAATTATAGATATAGGAGACAAGAATCAAAATGAAACTAAGGATTTTATTATTCATTGTATTCATTTCTTTGAAACTATACATTCAAGATGTATGTAAATAACTCATAGAATCATTAAATAGACTAGAATTATCTATATTAGCTTCATTATTACTATTCATACAAGAGATAAATTTGAAGAATGGTGGAATCATAGCTTTGGATCTAACCTTGTGGTATCATAGACCAACTGGAACCAACCCTAGTATCACAGCAATGAGAAAAAATTTCCAAAAATGGAACCCTTACAATGAGAGAGAAAGAGAAAGATATAGGAAAGAAAAAAGAAGTTGGATCTAATCTGGAAGTGACACATGTCCATTTGAATATCCATCCCCTATTGTTGTAAAGCTTCTCCCTTCTCTCTACAATTGAAATCTAAAAGGAATCTCATCATTGCTCTCCAACAAACCCAAAATATCTCCTATAACTAATTAGAAACCTTATCTTGACAAAAATATCAAGTATGTATCTGAAATGCTAATAAAACCTTCACTAAACTAACTTAGAGATGAAAAAACATCACTAACTACATCCTTATAGCCTCTAACAACACCTAGTTCAACCACTTTGCCAAAAATCATATCTAAATTGACTTAACTAAATGAGGTTGAAATATAGGCACCTAGTACAAAACCCTAAATAAATTGAATACATGGCTTCTTGTGCAAGAACAAACCTAAAATATGAAAAGTTAGTTCTCTCCCAATTCTAATGGTATATGATAGTCCCATATATGTTTATCAAGAATGCCCAAAATATTAGTTTGAAAATTAGGCTTATATCATGGCTTTGAGGTCTGCACTTCATGGAAAATATTTAACCATTTTCTGAAGTTCAAACTTTATTATATAATCCCTATTTGATTTTAAAAAGATTGTACACTCAAAGGTAGAGATAATAATAAATAAATAAAATTCCTAAACTTAGAAATTTCCCTCCATTTCCATTTAGGTCAAACCTATTTGACCAAGCTATGACATGTTTCACACTCTAATTGGCTTGTTCCTACCCTATCATCTATTCTGTCAATACCTCTGCCACTTAGGCACCAGTAGCACCACTTGATTGGTCCTTACTCTGCCACACCTTCCTAGGCCCACTACTACATGGTGGCCTTTGATTGTGTTACCATGTCACCATGCTTAACCTCCTTGGTGACATATCGATAACCACTGATCCTATTCGCGTGGTGTAATCTAGTGCATCCTTCCTAAAACTACCACCTCAGCATCGACCACCATATGTTGCTCCTAGATTGTATCATTGTCACTATATTAGTCAGAACTATCACCACATCATCATGACATAGCAACATCGCAACACATGGCACCTTCATTCATGTCACCTACTTCATCATCCACACCACATCATCAATTCCATGTTACTAGCCTTCGCCATGTGGTAGCTTGTTGTTATGTTACTATGTCATCTCAACTTCACCATGTTGCTAGCAACATAGTGATGTCATGACACCTTTCCAACCTCACCATGTAATTGCCTCAATATTCATGTCAAGCCTAGAAGTCTCCTACCATGTGTCACTTTGTGAATCATCGTTGAGCTTCCACGTGTCATCTTCCAGTTTGTCTCGATGGTCCAAGTCAATGCCATGCCAGCATCTCTTTTGGCAAAATACCCTTAGCCTTTCTCCAGCCTAGCCAGGTAGGCCCCTTGTGCATGAGTTGAGGCTACAAAAGCTTGTGTGTCTTAAAGACACTTAACATATTATGTGGTTGTACATTTAAACATTAAGAGCTATAACTATTTGCCCAATGTGGGACCAAAATTATGATTTTTTTAATCTTTCCTATGATAGTTCCTTTGTAAAAATTATCTCCTCATTCCAATTGCTTTCTCCCTCGCACCCTACATCCACAAGAAACATCAATATTTTCTACCTCTCCAACCATTTGTGCACCACACT
This sequence comes from Cupressus sempervirens, assembly GCA_028749045.1. Taxonomy (NCBI): domain Eukaryota; kingdom Viridiplantae; phylum Streptophyta; class Pinopsida; order Cupressales; family Cupressaceae; genus Cupressus; species Cupressus sempervirens. Next base: position 591,429,000 of record CM053786.1, on the reverse strand, counting down.
TAACTTTAATCTACCTTTAGATTTTAAAATGGGCATATTAGCATATTTGGGTGCATTTGCTAGCATATAATGGAAACAAGGTGGGTCAAATTTTCTTTTTTACATGTGATACTACTATGATTTGCTATGATTTTGAAATAAATCATAACTTCAATGATATTCAAACACATCTAAGGTTACTTCCCTGTGCAATTGTGGGTAGATGGAGTAAAATCCTTGAACACATAAATGTATAACCCTTAACCAGCCACCAAATTCCTTTAAGACTATTATGCGACCCTTTTCTATGATCAAAATGTTCCTTCTCTCCTTTCTCTACATTAAATTGGCACTAGCATCAAACTTACTATCTCTTTCCCCCCTATGTGCCCAAGCATTCATGTGAAGCATCTTGAAAAGGGGTTTGTAATTGGCGAGGCACTCAAATATAGGGGAGAGTTGAAGATGTTTCTTTATTACTCAAACTTCCCTTACAACTCTTGTGCCAAACTTCAAAAATATACTTATCCTAGCCCTACTAAATGCAAATTTGGAAGGGATGTGAATGATTGGTAGCTCCCACTATTTGCAGCCAACCAGTTTCCAAACAAGCATACTCCCAACTTGTCCCAAATTGAGAGCTTTGGAATAGGGCATTGTAATCCATCACAACATCAAAGATAAGGATCTTTCGTCAAATGTTGTAGTTGTAAGTTACTCTTCTAGCTCCACACCATTAAGATGATGAGAAATCAAACATAAATCAATATCTAGTTGATGCATTATTAGCTCTAACTATTGATAAGAAGAAAAATGGCAAAAGGCTCCTCTTTGACTCGGTCTAAAAAAGTTCAAACCTATACAAATCCTTAATATTTAAAAGTGATTAATTCTTTGATACACTTCTACTAACCAATATTGCTTTGGCCTCTTAAAATTTTCAATTTCTCAACATCCTATCAATTTGTTTGAAAAAGTCAAGCCCCAAAGTGGGTTCGGCTAAAAAAAAATTGAACTAAAACACCTAACCTTTGGAAACCATTGGTTGAACTTCTTGAACCAACTAGATTTAATCTATATCATAAATGATCATTAATTGATCATTTAAAATCACTTTACCCCTTTTTCACACTATCAATTTTGTGCCAAGGACTAGCCTTAAAAACTGACCAGAACACTTGACTGAGCCTTGGGATCTAACACACTAATTCTCTATTTTGTATTCTCTTACCCTATTAGATCTTATGTCATGATGACTTCAGGGTCAAAAGATATTGACCATCAAAGTTGTGTTCTTAAAACTACCTGCAAGCAAACATGTTAGAAAAACATAAAATGCATTTGGTTTTGGCTTTGAAAATAGGTAAAGTGGATACTTCGGGGCTTGAAAACTAAGGAATTGGTTCAATGTCACAAGGAGAGTATAAATCTATGATTTGGGCTCATGATGAATAACTAGGCACATTTGGAAAGTAGTCAAAGTGGGGTACTCAAAATCATAGGACTAGAAACAATGGACAAAAAGTGATTTTCTCAAATGGAATGGACTTAGGAAAGTGTGCAGACGAATTCATCAAGACTTGCAAACTGGAACACTTAAAGAAGTTTTAGAGTAGAACATAATGTATAATTCATTTGATCTCACCTATCACAAATTAAAATTTATGACATCATGAATAGAGGTACTAATCAATTTGCACCTATGACACCAGTAAAACTTTATAAATTATATTTGGAATCGCATTTGAAAACTGATCAAACCTATAAGCTCAAATCTGAAACATAACAAGTCTTTGACCCCTAAAAAGCAATGCAAAAATAATTTTCTCATTTTGATCAATTGGTTCAAAGTTATAATTGGTCAAATAGGGCCTCCTAGAATTCTAAACAATTTATGTCAGCATGACAATAGTAAACAACCAACTTTCAGGGATTAAAAACCTAGTCAAATCATGTCAAAAGGACTCAAAATCTTAAAAATAGGTTCTCTAATATGTGTACTAAACACTCCCAAACAGGTGAGTCATGAATTATTAATGGGTGCAAGATATTCAATTGAAAACAAGGCTTCTTGTTGTTGTTTGACACTTAGACAAGAAATGCATATTTGAATATTGCTCTAAAAAAAACTTCACAAAATGACTTGAAATGGCAATTTATCAATACAAGATGCACGAATATTCTAAATTAAAGGTGTTAGAAACATTAAACACCTTTTAGGCCTCAAAAGGACAATCAATAACACATGCATTTAAATGCACTTAAAGGGCTCAAATTTTAGGATGGTACTCAAAATCAGGGCTTCAATTTTGAGTCCCAACACTCAGTAGACATAGGAAATTGTTTTCATTGCCTAAGTGAGATTGGTATACACTGACTAGTAAAGATATGACATTTTGTGTAACATCAAAGACAACATACAATTGATCAATTGTTTTCAATAGTATTGTGTATGTATGTACAAATTTATAAAGAATGAATGTAATTTAATACAAAAAAAAAAAATCAATTTTGGAAAAACATCACTTATACCAAGGAAGTATATATATAGGGGGAGTTTGTAAAAACATCAAGTTAACTTGTACATAGTTTTTTTGCCACTAATGTCAAAGGGGGATAATTTTACTCCTACAAGGAATCATATTTCTAATTAGTGTCAAAATTTTAAATGAGCTAACATATTTCCTAAACAATTAAGGAGTTGAATGATTCTTACTATCATGCTCAAGCTCAGTACTTATTGAAGTTCCTACACACCTATTGAGTAGAAGAGAATACTAAGAAGAAAAATATTTCCAAGCAACGTAGAAGACACTGAGAAAATATTACATCAAGTGTCAGTATGTAAGAACATTATATTTATTGAATGATATAGAGGCTATATCAAAGTTTGAATTGGCACAAAATTTGTTGTGACATGATCATATCAAGCGGGAAAAAGTGTTTACACTGATCAAGGTAAGATTTGAAATGATTTTCTTGAAGAATGTGAATTTATTTATGATGATTAAAAGGCTTGAAGAACCAATTATGATAAAGGATGAAAGAGGAATGGAATGGAAAATAATTATAATCATTGATTGTGATCAGAGATCAATTCTAGAAAGTTTCAAAACCCTAATTAGGTAAAATAGTAAACAGGCAAAAGAAAATTATTTAAGGACATGTCAAGCATAGTTTAGGAGTTGCTGATGATATGGTGAATAAGTGGATGCTTATGAATGAAGTATTGAAGTGAGAAAGACGGTTAAAATTTTAGTATATATATCAGAGATCATAAACAAAGATAGTATAAGAAGGATTTGTAGATCTATCAAAAGAAGGTGATGATTAGTGAGTAGAAGAGAGATCTAATCAATAAAGTACATTTATACTATATAGATCATTTTCTGCTACTTTATAATCACTATAGTAGTTTTCTATATCCATTAAAAGGGTAGACTTATCAGTCTTCTATGTAAATCTCTTAATCACGAAAAAACTTGAAGAGTGTTGTAAAATCCTTGTAAAAGATAGATCCTTACACATCTTATTGTATACTCCTAATTGAGTAAGTCACCAGAACTAAAAAAATATTGTGGCCCTAACAAGGCATCCTCTTATGGTAGTAGTGATGGATTTTTGGGTGCCATCCCTACTACAGTTTTCTCGTTGACCAAGGGTTTTTGTGATACCAAATGACTGTGTTATGTTTTATGTTTTATGAGCTTATGTGTCTATAATTGGTATATGTTGAATTAGTTGTATTACTTTCATTTACAAGTAAACTTTTTAATGTTTATTTTTTACTAAGTAATAGAGGAAGCAAAGTGAATATTAATTATGTTAAAGGGTAAGAGTTTTATAGGATATTGATTCACCCCCCCTCCCTCATAACATTTTATCTATCTATTATTCCAACAAATAGACCCCAATTAGTGATGCACTACACCCCTAATTGGCCCTTGGCCCATAAAGGGTACACTATGACAACCAAGTCTTGGGACCTCTTGGATCCTTTCAAGATCCCAAAATATATCCTAGATCTCCAAAATTAGGTGTAGAGTTTGAGATATAGCCATTATGGTGCAAGGAGTGGATTCCAAGTGGATAGATGAAGGAGAGAGAACCCAGGAGAATATATCCTACCTCAAGCTTAACACTCTAAAAATAGGAGCTTTAAAGAGGGTCTATTAAGTTATACCCCAATTCCACTAAGGAAGAAGGACAAAAAATGGAAGAAGAAATGAAAGGCACAAGGAGATTGATGATCTCACATTAAATAGGTTCTAAACCAAAAGAAAATTATTTATGGACATGTCAAGCATAGTTTAGGAGTTGTTGATAGTATGGAAGTGGATTCTTCTGAATGAAGTATTGAAGTGAGAAAGAGAGATAAAAGTTTAGTACATATATCAAATATCAGAAACAAAGACAGTATGGGAAGGATTTGAAGATCTATTAAAAGAAGGTGATAATTAGTGAGTAGAAGAGGGATCTAATCAAGAAAGTACATTTATACTATATAGATCATTTGCTACTATTTTCTAATCACTATAGTAGTTTTCCAAATCCTTTGAAAGGGTAGACTTAATAGTCTTGTATGTAAATCTCTTAATCAAGGAAATACTCATTAAATTGGAGTGCATCTAGTTTAAGATGGTATATTTCCTCACAACATCTCCTTGCTCATTCATTTTGTTCCTAAAACACCATTTTATACCTATAGAATTTTTTTATTTAGGTAAAAGACTAATTCCCATGTATTTGTTTTCAATTTTCACAAGTTCTTCTTTCGTAGAATTTAATCAAAAACTCATCCTTACATTATTCATCTATACTTTTGGGTTTAATATATGAAATCATACAAATTTTATCTCTTATATTTTCTCTTGTCTCTATTCCTCTACTTGCATCACCAAGATATGATTATTAGGATGATTTCTTGCAACATAATTAGGTGTTCTATGTTCTTCTCTAGGTTTTTCAATCTATATTTGAATTCCATCATCAATTTCAAAGAATGATTATTTTTCTGTGTTTTTATTTTGCACTAGTTTCTAACTTGTACTAGCTTGATTTGAATCATACTCAATATTTCTCTCATGTACCTATAATCTCTCATTAATTATAAAATTTTCACTTTCAACAATCTTCTTTAGTCTTAGAATATAGCATATATAGGGCTTACTCTACTCCTAGCATAATACCCAAGGAGTATCCCTTCATCACTTCTAGGATAAAATTTCTCCATTTCATCTTCTCTTTTGATATAATATTTGCTTCCAAAATTTTTGAAATATTTAATAGTTAGTGTATGACCAAACCATAATTTGTAAGGTGTTTTACTTATTCCTTACCTGATCTAAATTATATATGTAGTGTATACTGTAGTATTAACTACTTATCTCTAATGTACATGTGATGCCTTACCTTCAAGTAACATCTCTCTAACTATTTCACTTATAATTTTGTTCATCCTTGCTATTCTACCATTTTTAATGGTGTCTAAGGTGTTGAAACTTGCGTATGAATACCATTTTCATCAAAAAATGCATTGAACTAATTACAAATAAAGTATTCACCTCTGTTAAACCTCAAACATGTTATCCTAACTCCTAATTCATTCTCATCTTTTTTCCATAAATATTTGTAACTTGTCAAAAGGTTCAGGTTTTCCTCTTAAGAAAGAAACCCACATTATCATGGTGAAATCATCAATAAAAAGAATGAAATACATTGCATCATAGTATTTTCTTATCTTTGTAGGACCACATAGATCTATATGAAGAATTTCTGATTTTTTGAAGTTAAAAATGTTTTTCTTGGAAATGCACCCTTTTTCTATTTAGCCATCACACATTCTTTACACATCATGTTAGCAAGTTTCACAATCTTGGGTAGATCTCTAACAACATTAGAATCACTCATCTTAACTATATTATCAAAGTTTATGCAATAAAATATTCTATTTCATATCCAACTATCATCAACTTTTTAAAAAAAACAACTAATCTTGATAGGTAACAAATTGAAATAAAATTATCTCTTGTTCTTGTTCCTATGGTAATATCAGTTATGTTCTTATCCTTGATAAAAAAAATTCTTACCAGATAATTGAAAATGAAATCCCTTTTCAACAAGTTTCCCAACACTCAAAAAGTTACATTTCAATCCATCAACAAAGTATACATCTTTGGTGAGGTTACATGTAATGCCCCTCTAACCCTGAAAAATAATTGGTGGTACTAGGAGTTATAACTAACACACTAGGATTATTTTAAGATAGGTTTTCTTATGATTTTTTGATCCTAATTGGGATGCTTCCTAAATAAACTTGATAATGACATATGCATACAAATTGCCACAGTACTAACTAGATGTGACACTCTCAGATTGTGCTCGAATATATGTTTATTGGAAGGGATCTTCATGTTGACCCTAAAGGCACTTGTCTATTAGTAAAAAATACTATGTGATTTACTAGGCAATTTTAGTTGATCGTCACTATGACCGATTCATCATGCACTAAGCTATCAAGTAGAGAAGTGAAGAAGTTTAATATATGTCGAGGTAGTTATAGGTTTTGAGTGCACATATGCATCACTGAGCATTTCAATGGTTGTTGAATGATTCAAGAGGCAACATACACTGAGAAATCTAGAAAGTGGAATTAGTTATAGTTGAATCAAGTTCATATTGAGGGACAACATGAAAGAACAAGAAGAGTTGAGTGCTAGAAGCCATATGAGTCAAATAACACAATTTTTGTATTTGTCTTACAATGGCACGAACCATTTTTTACTAAGTATGGTCTCATTCTAGGTCCCTAGCTTACTATCAAAAGGAAACCATGAAAAAGACAAGGGGGAAATAATATTTTATAGAGATAAGAGATCAAAAGGGAGATATGTCATTTACTAGTGAACAGAGTATGTGTATGCATTATTGCCACTAATGCCAAAGGGGGAGTTTATTGACACTAAAGGCACTTGTCTATTAGTGTCATACACTTAGTCATTTACTAGGCAATGTTGGTTGGTCATCACTACAACCGAGTCATCATACAATCTAAGCTATCAAGTAGAGAAGTGAAGAAGTTCATATGTGCCAAGGAAATTTGTAGTTTTTTATTGCACATAAATGTTTTCAAGAATCTTAATGGCTACCAAATGATTCAAGAGGCAACGTGCACTGATCAATCTAGAAGGTAGAATTAGTTATAGTTGAGTCAAGTTCATGTTGAGGAACAACATGAAAGAACAATCAAATTTAGGCACTAGAATCCATATGAGCCAAGTAACATAGCTTTTGTATTTGTGTTTAGAATGGCACAAACTCATAGGTAAACCATTTTGTCAAGTTAGAAGTATATTCTAATGATTGAGGAGTTAATCATGGAGGTAATTACACCTGTAAGTATGGATCATTAATCCCTATATTATGTGACCAACTAATTAGAAAAATGGAAAGGTCAACTAACAAAAAGAATGAATCCTAATCATTGATCAAGATCTAGAAACTTCATCAAATGGCTATAAAAGAAGGGTTTAAGCCAGGATTTCATGTTGTTGAAGTTCTTAGAAAAGAATTTTGTAGTTGAAGATGAATCAAATGTTGAAGGACTAAGGTGACTGAGTAGTGCAAAGAGGAGATAAAGTATATCTGTCACATAGAGGTGACTACATATTGGAAATAAAATATTTATCATCAACAATAAAGTGCAAACTAAAAGATCATGGTACTAATTACAGTCTAACCATTGTATTAGGTGAATCTCTTAACAAATTCATCCTAACAGGCCTATTGTAAATCTCATAACATAGTGTTCACTTTATTGTGATGTAAAAATATTTTAATAAAGGTAGACTTAATAGTCTTGTAGGCTCTTAGCAAGGAAAATCCTTCACAAGGTAGATCAACAAAAGTGATCAAAATTTGTAGCCCTAATAGGCATACTTTATTGCTGAAGTAGTGAATATTTTGTGGGTGCCATCCCCACCACAATATTACCTTCATCTTGGAGGGTTTATGTGTTACCACATCTAGTGTCATGTGTTGATCTATTATGTATATGTGTTATTCATGTTAGTAGATGTTAGATCTGATATTATGTGTTGATATATGATGATGCATGGTCAAGGTTAATGTTGAGATGTATGGTGAATTAAGTTTAAGTGTGATTCATGTTTGAAGTGGTAAATATTTTATAGATCCTAATTCACCCCACCCCTCACACCCCCTAGCATCTTACTTTCCTATTAGATTTCCAACACTTCAATAATGCATAATGTAAAGAATCTCACATGGTCTATACTAATCCCCTATCTACTTAATAACCTTCTAAATCAAAGATAATGGTTTTTGTGAGTAACAGAGTCTTGTAATTTGATTAGGATTAATGAAATGAATATCAACTATATATATATATATATATATATATACACACACACACTCATGTTCTTATGGAAGAACATGTTAATAATTTAAGAATATTCTTATTTTTGATACCATCCTTGGGACATTATTATGTGATGAGAATGTGTTAGTGATGTTTTGATCTTTGTTTAGTATCATACTCTAGATCATGTTTCACACCATGCTTCTATGATAACCACCTAAGAGATACTATTATGAGATTAGAATGTTGTTTAGATTCCTATTTTAGCATCATACTATAAAAAATTCTTTATATTATTAGATTATACATGTCATTTAAAATTTTGATTTAGTATCATATTATGAATCACAATTTAGAGAGTGCTTCCAATACATTTTTTGGATATATTTTTTATGATATTGGTTAACCTTGCTAACCAACCATGTGTTATATATGTATAATTATTTGATGTGTCTTTTGGATGAGGGGAGGAAATCATAATTACTCCTATGAGAAATATACACAATTTTGTACTCCCTCCTTCCTTTCCTTTCACTATTCATGTTTGTGTGTGTGTTGTCATTTGGTGATGTAGGTGTGTATAGGTACCATACATCAACTCCACCTAGCTACACATGTCTAGTCATGTCTTAAAATCCTCAAATAAGTTTTTTTTGATAAGGATATGACATCATGATCCACATAGGCACCCTTGTATCCTTGGAAATATAATAGGAATTCAATTACCTAGTCTAGGGATTATGTTTTTATCATTTCATTTGATGGTTTGATCAATGGATGCTAGTGTTTATAATTATGTGTTCACGATTTGGATATTTAGATGTGATTTTTTTTTTATATATGTTTCGTAAATTCATATTACTATATATGGGTGCACACATATATACCTATATAAATATTCATAGTTGCATAATTAATATATTTAATTGTTGTGTATGGTTGTAATTGTATGTGAATAGATTATAAATATTCTTAGATATTAAAGATAATAAAAATAATTAGTATTTAAAAAAAGAGTAAAATATAATACCTAAGTAAGCTTATATTGTGACTTATAATTTTTAAAAAATTTGAAATACCCCTAATATAAAAAGGATGGTTATAAGACGCATTCAAGAGAAAAAGATACAAGTAATATGTGTTACCATGTGGAAGAGTATGAAACCAAAACATACATACAAGATGGGCATAAAGAATAGATTATAAAGCACGAGAGAGGATATCTACATTATTTTAAGACCATTTATCCACTATATACCCCACAAAAAGCCTTAACATAACTCTAATATGCCTAAACAACTTGTAAAATGGTAGTTAATTGTATAAACTAATACAATTTTGTGATTTTGAATAATTTGTATATAAAAGGGTGTTTTCTTTTCACTAAAAGGGGTATGAAAACTATTCAACCACATATATATGTGTTATAAATGTAAATATGAAGGGGGATGATAATTGAAATGTAGGGGAGAGATTAGTTGTACTTTTTATGCAATTTTTTAGAAAAAAACTTATGATATGTGAGGGAGGGTTTGTGAATATAATTCTTTAAGGATTTGTATGTCATACATGAGATTTTAAATGGTTTAGAGAGGGATTTTTATCCATGAGATTGATTCTTATTCTTCAATGGAGAATTCTTAAAGTGGAGAGGGTTTGAATGATGCATCTCAAGTTGGATTTATTTTCTTGTCTTTTTCTCCTTCCTCCTACTTTTGTTGAATCTTTGTAGGACTTGAGGTATGGATTGAATTTATTTATTGCATTATTTATTTGATAAAATATACATTTATTAATATGTTCTCATGATGTATTATATCTATACTTTTACTTCCTAGAGTTATTTAAAAAATTTGAGTTCCTTTTTATGAAAATTTCCATGTATTTCCTATTGGTATCTCTAACCATTGTTTTCTATTAGTGTCAAACACTTAGTCATTTACAAGGTAGAGTTAGACCATCATCATTTTGACTGAGCTACTCTACATAGGTTGAGTCATTTACTTAAGCAAGTATGTATTGAGCTCTATAGGAGCAAAGTAAGTACGGTCACTGAGTATTTCGATACGAGTCGAGCTCATCAATGACTGAGAAAATTTCAAATATACAAGTACCAAGTTACATAGTGTGTACCAAGTACAATGCATGTTGAACATCAAAAGAGTAATATAGGTCAAACAACAGAAATGTTGAGCATCAAAAAATAGTAAAGATCGAGCAATACTAAGTTTACATAAAAGTTAGAAATGGAAGATAATCTGAGGTAATGTGTTTTACAAGTCAACATGGAAGGAAAATTTAAACATTGTAGAGGTTGTTATAAAAAAATTAGATGTTGTAGATCACAGATCCCTATGTTGTGCAGTCAACAGTTTAGATGGAGAGGCTATTATGGAAAGATCTAGAAAACTCTTTACAAAACTCTTTGAATAACGATGATCTTAACCTAGATCATAGAGTGAGAGAGGCATGCAAAGTAAGAGCAAGAGTAGAGAAGTGTATGCATGCAAACAAGGAGTAAAGTGAAGGATTGAGATCACTTCAGAAGTTATTGAACAGTTTTATTATCATCTAATAGAGAAATTGAATTATTCATGGTAGTGAACTAAAAGGGAAAGACAAGTTTTCCAGATCAGAGGAGAGAATCAGTTGGCAAGGAGAATACTCAAAATTAGCTTGCAGAGAAAATTGAGAGTCAAGTATTGAATTAGTTTTAACCAAATTGAATTAGGGTAAATCTCTTAATAGAGTAGTCTTAACAAATCTTTTTAAATCAACTAACAAAGTCCATAATTTATTGTAAGTGTTAAATACTCTAACAAGGTGAAACCTAGTAGTGTCTTAAGCCTTTAATAGGGAAGACTCCTCATAGAGTAGATCATATCTTGTGATCAAACATTATAACTTTAACTAGTTAACTTTATTATTGTAGTAGTGAATATTTGTGGGTGCAATCCCCACCCTAATTTTACCTTCACCTTGGAGGGTTTTTGGGTAACAAATATTGTGTTATGTGTTTCATTTTCATGCATATGATTGGTCAAATTTATATGGTACATTACATTTACATTTCAAGTTTTACATGCACAAGTTTGCTGATAGATGCAAATCAATTGATGAAAAGTTTAAGTTTTTAAGATTCTAATTCACCCCCTCCCTCCCCACCTCAATATCTTTTTTATCATGTTTATACCTCCATCAGTCAATATTTTCATAAGGTATTATGCCACCAATTTTTAGAGATTTATTCTTTGAACTTAATCTTTTAGAGGATTGTAGCTAGCCAAGGCCATGAAAATGTGTATTATGATGTCTTACATGTGTATTTCTTCATAAATTTATGTACATGGTACATGTTTTGATTTCATGTTTTGAAATTATATATGCTTGATTTAGGGTATAGGGCTATCCAAGGGGTATGGGACCGAGGAATGATTTATAAACCTTCATGTTGGATATTTTTATGTCTTCTTTGTGTGAAAATCCATCCTATTTGTATGTGAATAGGGTTAGAGACCTTAGGTGAGTGGCTCACCATAGGTGTTAGGATCCAAAAGTGGTCACTAGAGAATCTTATGCAATAGAGACTATGGTCATGTGTAGGCTAGTTCTGCATATGAGTTTTGTAATCAAGTGGAAATATTAATTAAAATGAATGGATTTTGGGGGTTTGGTTATAAAATTGATCAAGATAATTGAATATTATGGCCAATAATTGGATATTATGGCCACATAGTTCCTACTAGAGTACTCAGGTCCTAAGTGTCAAATGGTGGTCCTTAGCTTAGGCGGTGAATCCCAACGCTATAGGAATGTATGATAACACTCACCTAGTAGTGTTCTAAGTCCTTACTATTTCTTTGCCTCTATTTGTCCTTGTGATATTTTCTCATACTTGTTATGATATTTTGGGAATGATGAACCATATTCTTAGATTACCTTAGAACTTGTGTGGATCATGGTATTATATCTTAGCTTGGGGGAGCATGTCGTTTATGATTTCATGTGGTTGGGTGGTAAAAAAGAAAATAGGTATTGCTCATTGTTCATTGATATCTCTATTTGTATCCTAGTTGAGTAGCTGTTGAAGATAATATATCTTGAACATTGAAGTCCTAATGTTGCATTACTATTGAAAT